>LUFD01004618.1:84296-146730 GCA_003025255.1 Cordyceps pruinosa
GCTTCCGTACAATACCTGGGTCTCCACTCGGTGCTGTGGCTGCAGCCCAGGCGCCTGTTACAGCCACTGACGATGCCGGTCAGCAATGTCTAGAGCAGTGTCAATGTACTGTATACCGTGAATGCCCCTGATCTCTTCCAGCGCCTTGCCACAAACCTCTCTATGCCGGTTGCTGCTGTATCGGCTTTTCATAACCATAATAAGAGGCAGGATTATGTAGTAAGCAGAGGCTGCTTTGCATCTCGGCGAAGCCATGTCACGGCCGGCTTCATCCACCTCGCCCATATTATATGGTATAAGTCCGCATACTAAATCCATCGAATCCGCGAGCCCACTCTCTGCTATAGTCATCATGTCGTCTGTAGATGGTGCAGTGCTCGTTTCTAGTGCCTGTTCTTTCCGACAGTCTGCGATCACGATGGAATAAAAGGCCACGAGACCAGCTCCATACAACGCCCATAAAATACCAAGCATTCTGTTTGAGGCTATCACGGCCCCCGGGCCGCGGCTCCTATTAGCAGTCCTTGGCCTCAGTATTGGGTCCAGGTTTTCCCTCCACAGTTGTAGTTGAGAGTGGATGCGCCATGCCTCTCGAAGGGCTAACGGATGTGATAGATGCTGTTCGAGCTTCCTTTCGTCCGTTTGGACGGTGTCATGCAGTCCTTCTGTGAAGAATTGACAGATCTGGGCCATTACTACGCCAATACCTGTCGTTATACTTGATGTCTCAATGTCCCACTTCGGAATTCGCACGCAGTCGAAGGTTTCGGCCGTCAGGAATGCCTGGATTTGCTGCTATGCATTAGCCTTTCCCGGTATACATCCATTTAACTTGAGTCCATCACCTACGATATGTGTTAAAGCCCAACGGTATAGTGGGCTTAACGATGCTAGCTGCGTCGCATTTATGTTTCGTGCTGAAAAGACATCTATTAGACCGGTGAGATGAGATGCCTGGTTCTTGAACGGTTTCCCATGAATATCCTATGAGACACTGTTAGAAGGGGTGACGTTTAAACGGTGTTTATTTGTATGACAACGGAATACCTCGAACATCTTCATCAACATTATTGTAGCAATGGTTTCGTCTTTCCACACTGCTGATGCATCGGTGCTAAGAGCTGTGCGAAGGGCCACACCATAATGTGCACATGCTCTCCTATACAGATGCGAAGACTTCGACGGGCGTGATAAAGTCAGGCAGGCAGATGCAGAAGTCGCTGCTCTTAATACAGACCCCAGGGAAGACTGCAAGACAAGAATAGGGAGAAAATTCAGATGACCCGGGAATATCCCGGGCGTTTCTGGTATACAGTATTCGCCAAAGAAATAAATTTCAGACTCCGCCTCCCACGATGGATCAGGTTGCTGGCCGATTCTGGGGAGGAATAGCGCTTGGCGGTAGCCGTCGTTTCCTTCAGTAGGGTTTCCCGCGGTGCGGGTTGGCACCACGGCGCTCAACAGGTCTTTCTTTCCGGCACGAGCAGAGACTAATAGACCGTTGTCGCTGTGAAATCGCACCTCAAGTGGTCGGTGGTAGCCCGGGCACACAAGGCCAGACTTCTGGCAACGTTGGCAGCCCGGACGCGTCTCATCACACTAACACTCGTCAACGACATGACATTCACATGGCCAGGGCGCCGCCGGACGCACGACGTACCTTGATCTTTCGTTTGCGGCATTGGGTGCACCCGGTGCTTCGTGCACCTGGATATACCATGGCGGAGGGCTATTGATTGAGGGCGAAAGGAACCTTGGCTCTTGCCACTAGTAGCAACTACAGGTTATGAGCCCTCCCTCTGCGCGGCAATTTGACCGGTTCGGCAGACAAGGGAGAGCTGAAGAGGCCGGAGGGATGTCGTTATTTAAGTCGCAAGCAAGGTGCCAATCGGGCATAGCCGCGGTCTATCTGTTTTAGCTCATCATGCATACCAATACTCATGGACACCGGTGATCCGCCCTCGGAGCCGGGGTTCCGGCCGGTTGTATACCTTCCAATGAGTTCGTTCTGCAGGCAGCAGGATATGAACAACTGAGCGAAAATTCCCAATTCCCTTGAAAATTTGGCAGTATTTAACTGTGATTGCATTTCGCTTGAATGCTCTTTCAACACTGTAACTGCGAATCGGAGATAAGGACTAGCGTTGCGCAATGAGTGTGGGATCATCAGTTGCGACAATGCACAATAGCTGTGGATTTCAGCCTGCTTTGGTGGCGTTTTCGTTTTATCCCTGATTATCCCAGCTCTTTCGTGCTCAAGGTTATATGCTACTACAGAACAGCGAGGGGTACTGCGTGCAGCACAGTTGCGAGCCTCGGCACGCGGCGTCGTTGCAAACCATGTTGCACGGAATAAATAGTCACTACGGTAAGACAATAAATCCAATATTGCTTGCATTGATGATGCTATTTGCAGAAATTACCATAATTCTACGCATTACTTGAGAAAATGTACGAATGGAACGATTGGGTCTTGGAAGTGATCCCGTTGATTGGATCCGTCATTCCGGGCCAACAAGCCTCACATCTACGCCGGTTCGGAATAGACCTGCGGAGTTCTAACCCGCGCCTCTTTGTCACGTAATCGGGGATAACATTTGCCCTACGTTGCTGTGTGTATAGCCGAGTCCGAGCCACTGGGACCGGGCCAAGTGTTGTTTTCCGTTTATATATGCCCATCCCGCCCAGCCGCTCCATCAGCATTCTGCAATAAACGATGAACCTGCATGCTGAGCGCTGAATTCCGCTATATGATCAGCATGAGTGATGCAAAACTTGTCCTTGTGACTGGCGGCACCGGCTTCATAGCCTTACACGTTATTTGCAAGCTTCTATTGCGAGGGTACAGGGTGCGGGTTACCGTACGTTCGCTGAAACGAGTCGACGACATCCGCAATGCTCTTCGAGATGCTGAAATAAGCGAAGACGGTGTCAACAGCCTTGACTTTGCTGAGGTAGATCTTTCTGGCGACGAGGGCTGGGATGCAGCGACTGCCAGTGCGTACTTCGTCCTGCACCTTGCATCACCAGTCACCCTGGACCAACCGAAAAACGAGAATGAGCTCATAGAGCCCGCGCGACAGGGTACATTGCGCGCGCTCCATGCTGCCGAGGCTTCCGGCACAGTCAAGCGCATCGTTGTGACATCGTCTGTTGCGGCCGTGATGTACGGTCACGCTCCTCGGCCGGGTTGGAGGACTTTTGCGGAGGGCGACTGGAGTGAGGTTGAACGCCCGCAGTCGCACGTTATTGCTTACGTCAAAAGCAAAACGCTGGCTGAGCGCGCAGCCTGGGAGTGGCTTGCCACCAACGGCACAAGGAAAGGGATTGAGCTGGTGACCGTCCTCCCCGGCATGGTGTTCGGCCCAACGCTGGGCAAAGGCGTCAACGCGAGCCTCGAAGTTCCCCAGCAGCTGCTTGACGGCTCAGCTCCTGTCGTCCCCAACATTCATCTCAACGTTGCTGACGTCCGCGACGTGGCGGAACTGCACATACTCGCCATGGAGACGCCCCAGGCCGCGGGGCAGCGCTACATTGGCGTCTCAGACGAGGAGGCCATCTCGATGAAGGAACTGGCCGACACGCTGCGAACCTCCCTGCCGCCAGAAGACGCGAAAAAGGTTCCCCGGATGTCGGCGCCGGACTTCCTACTTCGTATCGCGGGCCTGTTTGACCAGAGGATCAGCAGCATTGTTCCAGAGCTGGGACAGCTCCGAGCCGTGTCCAATATTAAGGCGCGAGATGAGCTAGGATGGCGCGCACGGAGCGCCAAAGAGGCTATCCTCGCCAGTGCTGAGAGCCTCAAGGCTAACGGACAAGTCTAATGGATAGCTGCGCCGCAGATGTACGGTCAGTTGGTGCCATAGTTGCCCACATAGATCCATATCCAATCATACCACGCCATGGACTTCATAATTAATCTTCGTATTGTTCAGTAGAGGGTACACTGTAACCAGAATCACTATGCTGGCACGGTACCGAGTTCCCGATACAGCATGACATAACCAAGCACAGCACAGGATCCAAAGACGACAGCTCTCGCGATAAAGCGGAGCAGGCTGTATGGACAGCATCGGCACTAGCTGTTTTGGTTGCTTTGGAAGATCTGAGGCCATTTTAGCGCAACTTGTTGGTGGTGATGGTGAATGCAAAGCACCATATCCAACCACCAAAACAAGATAGATAAAAGTATACATACTAGTCGTTGCCGTTGACTTTTCCAATGCGATGAATCATGTTGCAAAACATTATACATTCATGCCATCCAGCCAATGTTGCAGGTATTCTAGTGATAGCTTGTCACAATCGACCGACGAATACTCAAATTTCTCCCCCCAGAAGGAAGGCCCTCTCCATCCACCAACCACGCCACCCTTCGCCAACTTCTCGCCGATTGGCACGCATGAATCCAGGTCAATCAGTACCGCAGCATCATTCTCGTCAAACATGATGTTGGTAGCCGAAATATCGTTATGTGCGTAGCCCATAGAGTGTAAATGCTTCACGGCGTCTTCAATGCTCGTGATGCATCGTTGTCGTTCGTCAGCGGGAAAGTGGTGCGACCCGTGCTTCTGCGCCCTGGTGGCTCGATCAGCTAGTGTTTCGACGAATTGCGGAAACGCTAGCTGGACGATGCGGTTTTCGTGAAGAACACAGCCAAGATACGTGCCCAAGTGGGTGTGAGGCTGCGCGAGGAACAGTTGGTTGCGTCGAGCCTCGGCGAGGAACAGCTGGGCCGGAGCATCTCCCTCTTTCCAGCCGCATACATCCGGCGACTTGAGAAAGTATGGGCGCCCTGCCGCTGCATTCAGGTCAAACTGCACAAGGTCGGCTTCGAATGCTGGGTAAATGTCAGAGTCCGGGATGCGCTTTGCTGCGCGCAGTAGGCTCTTGAACATAACGTCGTCCAGATCCTCGTGGGCTCCGACCTTCCATCGCCGACTTTCTTCCAGTGGCAGGGTTCCAACGTAGGCTTCATAACCGTTGAAAGCTGTGAAGTGCAGCTCTACCCTCTCCCATCCGCCACCAGCTGTTTGGGGCTTCTCAGCCCATGCCTCCTGGACGCGGACAATCCTTGGTGTGATGGTCATGGCGACAGAATTCTGGGCTGTGACAGGGATGGCCGTAGTATCATCTGGAATAAAATTCACATCCTTCAAAGCCACGGGCGTTGAGGAGCGAGCCCTGCATCCAATGGGAGCCCGCGCCGCCCCCGCCTCTTGTGAAACACCAATCAATACATCCTTTGTTCAGTGTTACTTTCCAAGCAGCACTATTCCTGCACTTGAATATGAACTTGCCGCCATACTTTTGTGTGTACCGGCACCGAGAGTTTGGACTGGCGGCCCGCGGCGCGTGTGGACTTGGACTGGGTCGCGGTCAGACTGGTCTATTTTCTGTACAGATCGCCTGCGGAGTGATACACCTGACATGCGAAAGTGTTTCAAGTCGTGGCCAAGGATGCAAAGTCTTTGAGGGAGAAATATAAAAAGCACAAAATCAATACAAAAATATTGCTCACAATCACGTGCGGGGCGGCGTCAAACTACGTATTACCCCCGCCACGAGTGATTGTGCGATAAAGCACCAACGCGCCGCGCCATGCTGTCACAACGGGCCGTCTGCGCCCTCGGGAGGCCGGCGAAGCTTAAATACAGTGGCTGGTCGCTGTTGACACTTTGAAAGCAGTCCAAAGAGCCGCCATCTTTTCCGACCAGAGCAGCTTTCATGGAAACGCAGGCCATGGACGACAAGCCGAGCAAGGCTGGCGGGTTCTGGGGAGGCCTCTTGAAGCGAGGCACCGGAGCCGCGAAGACCAAAGTACCCCGAACTCCCCTCCAGCGCGCCCAAACCAGCTCTCTGGATACTAATCCGATCCTTACCCTTCATAGGCCAGAGAAGATGCACGCAAAACAAGAGCTGCCGCGGCACGTCCACGCCGTCCACCTCCAGAGACGTCCGCCATGGCCCGACCACACGATGCCGATGCCCGCCCACGCAGGAGACGAGTGACCAGGTTCAGCGACGACAACGACACCGATGCCGAACCCTCAGATCAGCAGTCGCCCGCGACTCCGCTCACCGAGTGGCCGCCGCCCGGCATAGACCCCCAGCAGGAGCTGTCGCGCGACCAGGCAATTGCGCTGATTGCACGCGGCGCGCCGTCCCACAAAGGCTACCGCCGTGCCGTGCCGCACGTCTCCAGCGACTTCTACGCCCTCTACGCGGCGTCCTCGGGGAACCGAGGCGATGACGCGACGGACCGCGCCAACCTGCACGACGCCATGGTGCAGCTCATGACGCTGCGCATGGTAGGGCCGGGGGAGATTTCCTCGCCCTGGAGCACGCTGGAGCAGCCGAGCTGCGCGTACATGTACGGCGCACGGCCGGGCACAATCACGCTGAATCACTGGGCGTCCATGGCGAGCGTGTTGCCGGAGAGTATCCCGCTGCGCGACTCTGGTGTCACCCCGCGGGTGCTTGCGCTTGAGCAAGTGTTTGAACGACTACGGGAGCTGCAGTCTGAGCGCGAAGACCTTGACGAAGGCGCTCTCTATCGCACGCTTTATAAAAGGATCTTGCATGACCCGGACCGCATCTTGAATGCGCGAAAAAGCCTGGAAAGGCAAATTACCGACCTCATCCTAGCGCTCTCGCGACCAGATTGGATCGACTTTGCAAACCCGAAAAACCAAGTCGTCACGCGGTTCATCTTCGATCCCTTCCCGGAGGACCACGAAAAGTATCTGGCCTTCTTTCACCAGCTATTACTCAGCGTGGAGCTGAATGTACGCATACACAACAAGAAACACAGCGACTACGCCAAGGACAAGTTATTACAACAAATTCCGCCCACGATACGATGGAACTTGGCACTGGCGAGGCGCTGGCGTGACTACGTTCGAGTTGAGAGCTACGGTCCTACCGTTGACGACGTCAAACTTCGCTTCAAGCTCAGGAAACGACAAGTCAAGGTGCTGAAACGGTTTGCGACAAGGTTAAAGTGGCCGAACCTCACCGAGACCCTCGAGGTACTGAAAGATTCAGAAAATGAAGTGGCCTCTGACGCAGTAAGCTCCGACGCATATGCCTTCTTCAGCGGCCTTGTCCTCCCCGGCCCGACGTTTCCGTTCATTATTATGAACACCTTGATCGATACGGACCCCGACGAGGCCACTGACGAGCTGGCCCTGCTCTCGCACATGCATCCGAACTGCGGTTTCCAGTACCGCAATAGCTACACGTACTGGACAACGACATGCATTGTGGGCAAAGTCCTCGCGCCAACGTGCCTGGCACTTGCAGGCTGGGTCGGGCCAGCGTGTCCCACGGCGGATCTCCGGCGGTCGCAGATTGCGCGCATCCGCTCTCGCAAGCCGAAACAAGCCATTCAGCGTCATGACGTCGAAAGTATGGGCGAAAGGTCCGACCCGCTGGGTCCGCCGTCGGAGATATATCCCGTCGACGAATATGTCCTTGTAACGGCTGACGCGGGCCTGGGAGCGCCTCCCGATTCCGCGCGCGTAGAGCTCTTGACGTTGCGCGAAGTGCAACCCCTAGATCCAACACAGCCGCCGCCGGGGCCGAAGCTGTTTGATGCCACAATACAAGTCGCTGTAGATGGCGTGTCCTGGCCGCTACGGCTTACCTATGATGTATCTTTTGTGAACGCCTGGCCGTGCTCAGACGGGCCGCACCCGCTGTTCTTCGATTACATCTACAAACGGATTTCCGCGGATGAGATCTTGGCCGTCAGAGACTGGGGCGGCCTGTATTCGAAAGCCGGCAGCGCTCGGAGCGCACGATCCACGCCGATGCCCATGGTGCAAGGTGGCAATGGGCCCGAGGGGGGCTCTGCAGCTGATGGCAGCATACAGCAGCACGACGATGAAGAAGTGCTCGTCGTCGAGGCTTTTGGAGTGCCCGACCACGAGGTGCTCGTCAGGGCGTGGTGTGCGCATTGGGGCCTCAGCGCTCTAGTGGCCGATACAAGCAAGACTTGGTAAGTAGCCCGACGGGTGACTCGGCCCTCAAAGGAGTGTGATGCTAACTGCACGTAGCATGGCGTGCTCGATTCGCGAGTGCTATGCGGCTGCTTTGACGGTATTGATATTAGTCGACAACGCGGACAGCCGCAAGGACGACTCATGATGTGTACGATTACGAGATTGTCAAGCCAGTCGCCAGCAACCAAATTCGGGGATCGAGCTGTAACTTTGGCGATGGGCTTGGCTGTGGGGGGCAAGCGGATCACTTTTGGAGCGTGTTTGTTTCTGCAGCGATGCGACTATGAAATGGAGACTTCTCAAGCATCGCAAGACTTCGATCGTTGTATTTCGCATTCGCCGCTGTGATTCGCCAACCTGTACACCGGAAAAGAATGTGAACACATGCTAGGTCAGGACGTGCATAAGCTAGGGCAGCGAGAAGGACTGGATCGTTGGCTCAGGGAGAAGTTGTAGTCAGGCATCTCATACGCACGGCCCAAGACATCTCTCGCGGCTGCCGTATGAGACTCATAAGCCGCGGTATTTCTTCGAAATAACCGTCATCAGGCAAACAGTAAGGGCATGATATTGTCGAGTAGCAAGGCCAGCAACACTGGCTTTGCGTGATGTGGAACTTACCATGGCGCACTTGTGATTCAGTTCTATAGAACATCTGACTGGCTTGACCATGTTCGGCTGTATTTCAGTCTCCCTGATAATTACGAAGCATTTCGAATGATTGATAACAGCAAACACCTTGGAGGTTATATATCGGGGACGGTGAAGAGAATCTTTGAGCATGACATGGTTACATGGAGCGCTGACTCACTTGGAGGCTAGCGAGCCTGATTTACAAGTCCTCGTTTAACGACGCAGCATCAAATATGCACGCACAACTCATCAGTCATCTCACCCGCAAAATGTTCCATTATTCTGTATCGTCCTGTTGGACTACCAAACTAACACGGTCAAAGTATACAATCTGAAATGTGCAGCTACGACGTCCTGATGTCACACATTAATCACCCAGAACCTGCCACTACGAGTGACGGGACCCAGCAGCGCCCTCCTTTATAGGGGTACAGAGTCGAGGAACGTGCCGGCGAAGCTAGAGCTGGTTAGCATCTGGTAGCATCAACGCCATTGCAACAGGGCTTACTTGGAAGGGTATCTGTTGCCCGGAAGCTCGGTGGCCTCGGCGAATCTGCGCAGCTCCGCGACCTCCTCGGCGCTGAGCTTGACGTGGATCGCGTTGACGTTGTCCTCGAGGTACTTGATGGTGGTGGTGCCCGGGATCGAGACGAAGTCGTCGCCCTGCGCGGCCACCCACGCGAGGCAGACCTGCGCGGGCGTCGCGCCGTGGCGCTCGCCGATGGCGCGGATGCGGTCCACCAGCGCGAGGATCTTGGGGAAGTTGGCCGCGCTGAACTTGGGCACCGTCGCGCGGAAGTCGTCCTTGGCCAGGTCGGCGTGCGCCTTGACCGCGCCGGTCAGCAGCCCGCGCGCGACGGGGCTGTACGCGACGACGGCGATGCCCAGCTCGCGGCACGTCTGCAGGATCCCGGTCTTGTCGGACTCGATGTCGAGGAAGAGGGGGCTGTACTCGACCTGGTACGCGGAGATGGGGTGCACGGCGTGCGCGCGCCGGATGGTGGCCGCGGAGCACTCGGACAGTCCGAGGTAGCGAATCTTGCCCTCTCTGTGCGGAAGTGTCAGCGGAAATGGTAGTGAACTTGGAAGGGGTGCAGGGGTTTCTCGACGTACGCTTTTAGCTCGGCCATGGCCTTGACGGTGTGCTCAATCGGCGTCTTCTGGTCCACGCGGTGGCAGTAGTACAGATCAATGGTGTCCACGCCGAGCGTCTCGAGGCTCTTGGCGCAGGCCTCCTTGACGTACGCCGGGCTATTGTCGATGGTGCGACCTTCGGCCGTGTGGCGGATGGCAAACTTGGTCGCCAGGAAGATGTCGTCGCGCTTCCCAGTCCGCTTGAACCACGCCCCGACGCGCGCCTCGCTGTTGGTGTAGACGTCGGCCGTGTCCCAGAATCGCTCGCCGAGCTCGTAGGCGCGGTCGAGGAACGCGAGGGCCGTCTCCTCGCTCGTGTCCTGCTGCTTGTACCAGCCCGCAAAGGACATGAGGCCCAGGCCGATGCCGGTGACCTTGGGACCATTGCGTCCGAGTGTTCGCGTGGGCAGAGACATGCTGGAGTGGTATGAGGGTTGCTTGGTGATTATTGGGAGCTTTTGTTGTTTGGTTGGCGGGATATCTGTGCCGGTCGTACCAACTTGCGCGAGCTGTCCAGGGTTATATATCTGTGCCAGAGTCGGCAAGCCAGTTCCTGATTACTTGAGCAAAGCGGAGGGACGGAGTCGTATGTTTGCTCGCCTGCGGATTGATGTCACGAATGGCGGATTTTGATGTTGCCACTGCCCGCCAGTTCTCAACGCCGAGAGAGCACACCTCTATTTGGCCCTGCGTCATGATTGATTTGCCGTTTCCGTGGGGAGCTGGATCAACTCCACAAACCTTGGACTAGACGGTGACCTCTGCGGGGGACCAATCGTTTCTGTGGGTAAGGAATGGTCCGAGTTTCAAGCCGCCAGAGCTTAATCGCCATCCGGACTGGAGATGCTGTTAACCCCGATCAGGCGACTGGCAGGATTTAACGGTGACAACGGACTTTTCCGCCACGGATGTGCCATGAACGTTTGTCATCTAATCCGAGACAATTCAGACCCAAACAAGCTCATTCACAACGGCTTGGGGCGGAGTTTGAAAGGTAGGTAGTATATAGAGTTGAAGGTTGCGCTTCGAAGCCGACCAAGTACCTAGTGCCCAACGGCCTTGCGACTTACCGTTGCGGGATAATGCTGTCCCTTGCTGCGACTCTCCTTCCCGCCGGTCAGACGACTACAATTGGCCCGAGAAATCAGAGCCATGCCCCCTTGCAGCTGGGTGGTTGAGAGGGTATTGTGCACCTCACCATTGTGCCCCAGGGTAGTCAACATGTATGTACTGGCCGCATGTCGACGGGCTTGCGTGCAGGACGCACCGCACCGCCTAGCAAAAGCGGATTCAACCCCTGTAGAACGTGATATCCGATTCATATTCACATTTCCATGACCATGGATTGCAATGGCTACGTGTGCGCTGCGTCTCCCTCGCGGCCGCACTGACCGTGCCACAGCCTCAGCCACAAGGCACGTGGAGACTCCGAGTTGCAAAGGGAGCTGAGCTGAGCCAGTAGAAAGACGGCCAGAGAGACACAACACAATGTTCTGCCACCATCTTCTATCGTGAGCCTCATTCACTACCCGGCTGTCGCTACTCAATCCCAACTTCTCTAAATTAGCGCACGTTTCTGCTTATCATGTCCGAAGCGGAACCGAAGCAGGATAAAGAGGGGTTCGACGTGGGCGAGTTCTTGTATGTCCCGGTTTGACCGCTGGTTGGCGGCCTCGCAACCCGATCGCTGAGCGCTGCCAGCTAACAGACCTCCAGGCAAAAGAACCTCAACAAGGGCGAGCTGGCGCTGAAGCGCGCTGTCGGGCTTGGTGCTCTACCCAACGTTGTGCCCGAGGGCGAGCCCGTCCACGATGCTGAGCCGCGCCCCGTCGAGATTGGCTGGCATCCCGTCGGCGGCCTGGCGGGCAAGTGGTTCGCCAACAGCACCGGCCTGGGCAAGATGATTACGGAGAAGATCAACAAGTACCCTGACCCCACGCAGCACTGGGCCGTGCTCGTCGGCGAGTACGTCCACCAGCTCTGGATGGACGAGGACTTCCACGTCCTCTACATCAACGGGCGCATCAACCGCGAGGAGTGGAAGACGTTCAGCGTCGGCCAGACCCGCTTCAACGACGACGCGCTGCGGCGCGCCGGCGAGACCGTCATTGCCGCCATCCGCGAGAAGACGCCCGCGTACAACCTCATCTCCAACAACTGCCAGACCTACGCCCTGCAGCTGCTCGACGCCATCAAGGTCGGCGCGCGCAAGGAGTTTGGCACCACGCTCGCCGTGTACGACCGCCTCGTCGGCCCCGGCAAGGTGGCGGACCTCTTCAGCAAGGACGGCCTGCCAGCGTCGGATGGGACGGACGCGGGCCTCGCGCCGCCCAAGGACGAGGACGACGAGAACACGGTCGGGCTGGCGCAGCAGCTCATGAACGATCACACAGCGCAGCTGGACGCGCACGAGCAGTTGAACAAGATGAGCGGTGAGCTGACGCCGCCCCGCGAGGCGGCGGAGGCGCAGGCGCAGGCGCAGGAGCAGGAGCAGTCGCGGGACCTTGAAGGCGGCTGTACCAAGGAGGATGGGAATAGCGAGAAGAAGGAGAGCAAGAGCAGCGAGGTTAAGAAACAGATTAAAAATATCTTCAGCCGTTTCTCGCGAAATAAATCTTGACGACAGCTTGGTATATAATGATGATAAATGGCGCAGGAAGAACTCGATACCAATTTCACGACGTAAGAACACAAAAAACCTCTGTTTATGACAGCATTGTGTTGCTGGACTGTATTAGGCGTGCTCCGCTTGTTCCGAGGATCCCATCCTCGTCTTGTTCGCCGGTATACACAACCGATTCTCTCTTCGTCGCAATTTGCGTAAAGGCTAGTTAATCATGAGTGATTGGTTTAAAGTTGAATTTGATAAGCAAGGGCGAATGAGGTGGCACATGACTGGTAGTCCATGCGCAGTGCAGTTGGTCATCTAGACCACAGCTTTGACAGATACAGTGTTTCTCATAGAATGTATCATCTGGCAAATTTGCGCATCACATCTCTGAGGGTCAAGTTGAAAGTAATCGGCACCAGTAGTGTTCCGCGAGCAAAGGTCCTGGTTCTCGAAACACCCATCCCTTGGCGAACAATGGCCTCAAGCCTCGAGTGGAAGTGAAAGGGGAATAATTGTCACGCCCGATCGGAGACTTGACCAGTTCATAGTCAGACGTTACTCCTTCACGAATCCTTCAATCGTTAGTTTCTATCGTGCAAGGAATTGTTTAAGCATCTTACTCAGCACTACCGCGTTGTTTGACTACACCATCGAATATGTGGTTCTTGCCGTCTGAAGCTGCCCAACCGTGATGAAAGAAACGAGTGCAGTTGTTTCATTACTTGCTGAAACTTAAGGTTTGGAATAACCGTAATGATAAAAATAAAAGCTCCCCACGATTGATCTTCTGCCATGCGGATTTCCCACATCGCGAAGTCATAGCTGTGGCTGTCTTTCGACAGAATAGTATGATCTGACTCATTGCAACTCTGGCGATGTCGTTCCTGACGCGTGCACTAATGATGCAGGTACCAGGACCAAAAAGGCATTGTCCGACGTCTTTTTGAATCCAGAACAATCAGCTTGCAACGTTGACAGATGTAGCTTAAGCTAGTTTTCACCAAATGCCTAGCGAACATCCGTCGGCCATATTCCCGTTGGGTAGATATCCTATGGTTTCTATGTATGTCAGCTTTTAGTCCTTTAAATTCGGGCGAAGAATCGTAACGTGATATTTTCCCTTATTATCACGAATTTGGTAGATGCCCGGGGAAGCGCCTGTTGAAGTGACAGAGCACATCTCCTCACATCTGCGCTAAAATAGAAATATGTTATACATTAAGCAGTGCTTACCGTAATCTTCCGAGTTTGATTTATCGGGTTCCTGTGTTCGATTCAAGTATATAATACGTGCTGTCGCTCTCGCTGCGTTGTTTGGTAGTTCCGGACCAGCCACTCCCACGCCAAGCGTCCAGCAACCAGTCGCAGCGCACCGGACATACTTCTACCAATATGGTTTCGTTTTCGTTATTAAGCACATTAGCTGTGCTTGTAGGCAGAGTCCTGGCCTCTAAACGCGGTTTCGCTGTGAATGATGAGGTTGACGTTAGCAATGGCGGTGTCACTCTGAACGGGTTCCAGTCCAAGATCAGCTGGACTTATAACTGGGACAGCACGACGCGAAAGAAGCAGCCATATGCTGAGTTTGTACCCATGCTTTGGGGAACCCAGAACCATCACACCAACCAGTGGATCAACAACGCCAACCTCTGGCTGTCGCGGGGCTCGAAGCACCTGCTGGGTTTCAACGAGCCGGAGAGGCCAGACCAAGCCGCTCTCTCCCCTCAGGCCGCTGCGGACGCATGGAGGCAATACATGAACCAGTTTTCAGGTCGTGCCAGCCTTGGCGCCGCCGCTGTCTCCAACGACGGCTACAGCTGGCTGAAGGACTTTCTGGGCAAGTGCCACGATTGCCATATTGACTTTGTCCCGGTTCACTGGTATAACGACCACACTCTGGAGGGTGACCTCGAGGCGTGGGTAAACAGCATTTGCTCGCTGGTCGGAAACCGCAAGGTCTGGATCACCGAGGTACGTGGAATGTAATCTGCTCTTGTTTATGATGCTGATAAATGCGTAGTTCAAAGGGTTTGGGAATGAGGACCAGCAGCGCCAGTTCATGAAGAAAGCCCTTCCCTGGTTGGACAGCAAGCCGTGTGTCGAGCGGTACGCGTACTTCGGCACTGCGAACAATAACAAGGACTTGCTGGTTGGAAATGGCCCGAAATTTTCTCCTCTTGGCTACGACCATGTCTACCACGATTGAGGATGTCACGCCTGGAAAGACTTGTGACCTGGCGGGTAACCGAGGCTATGCGTCTGGGCGCATGCTTATGCTCCTACGAATCCCCGTTGCCTGCTGTATACGAATGATTAGATCTGTACATGTACATATACATAGTTCTCCACTACATATGTATCTCGCTGTGTATATCCCGAGTTTACAGCTAATTGACACGCACTTGGCTGCCATTCGCGAGCTGGCGACAGTGGAGGACGCAAATGACTGCATCAATGAGACAATTCAGAAATCAGACTGCCGTTTCCTGTTTTCTACGCAGCATTACGGTACTGCCAACCAGTACTCTGCAACTAACATCGGCAGTCACGCAGAGCAGGGCGACGTTACATACCGCATCGTACGACAGCCTAGCCCAGAAGCGGCTCTGCTCAGCCCGAACGAACGATGCCGACTCATCAGCCCTACGAACGAACAAACTTTTCCGTGGCTGTACAGAGGCTGGGCGGTAGAAGCATCGATTCATCTTGGTACGTGATTAAGCATAGGATTACGCATGCGTGTGGCTTGTCGTAGGAACAAAGCGGAAGCTCGGTTGTGCAAGGACAACGCCGGGCGCTCTCGCAGCTCCCTGATCTGGCGTAGGGCTGTGCACCGACCCAACCAATCTAGCATCTAGCGTTGGTTGCTCCTGAGGCTGGGAGTTGTCGCCACCATAAAGTTCGCCGACTGGAACGGGTTGGGCCCTGGTCCAACGGGGAGCGTCCAAGATTGCAAGATTGGGGGGGAAGCGCCCCAAACGAGCACAGGTGTGGAAAGTGGACTGGGCGCATCAGCTGCATCGAGATGGGCCAATCAATCGACGGCAGCGCCGCTTTCTCACGCTGCTGTGAAATCTCACCTGCAGCGCCGAGGCTGGTGGCCTTTGCGAGGACGATGCTCGGCGCCGACAAGCGGACGAGGAACAGCCAGCAGGTCTGCGATCTCGTCGGCGAGCGGGCGACGAAGAAAAACACAACCATTCCACGCCTCCCGCGAGGGCGAGAACGCGAGCAGCGCCACATGGATACCCCAAACCAGGCTAGACAGCCGTGTTGGTGGTTGGGCGGGAGAGGGCTGAGGCTGAGGGCGTCGACTCGCCTCTCCCACGACGCTAACAGATAACTAAGTTCGCCCAAGGGGGCTTCAGGGCTCCAGGGGTCCAGTTCTGCATTCTCTTTCATCGGCCTCGCCAAATCCCGCAGGTGTAATCTAGAGTGAGAGCCCCTCGCACAACCACGCTGACAGCTGAACGACGTGGCCGCCTCCTCCCTCCTTCTAGACCCGTGTCGCCGTGCTTTGGGGCGCACAATAGTGCATTTCGTCATCCGGGCAGTGTGTGACCGAAAACCGGCATTTCAGCGCAGCGCGCGATGCGGTCAGGCACATAGGACCGCCGCGGTTGTCCCTGCCCGCGCCCGTCCCTTGCTGCAGACAAAAGAAAAGAGGGGGGAGTTTGGCCCCAACTACCAGGCTCGCTCGCGAAAGCCGTGTCTCTGCTCGGGCTGGGCAGGCTTACGCAGCTCCCTCGTTTTCGGCTCCTCTTCCTCGGCGCAGTTCGCAGAGTGAGGCCGGGGGAGGGCTCGCTCCAAGGCAACCTCAGCCCAATGAGCGATCAGCAAGACGCCAACGACTCAGTTAGCCCGCGGGGGTTTCCGAGGGGAGATCAGAGACCGGCGTTCAGGCGAGGAGAAATCGAAACGAGTGTGCTGATGCACAATGTGCAGCAGTTGCTTACTACAGGCGCCTCCCATGCCTTCTCCCATGCGTCCAATGCCGTTCCAGCCCACAGGCTGGGCGTCAAATGCAACCAGGGACGCGTGGACAGTTGATCTGCACTAGCTGAAATGAGAAAGAGTTCCGCAAAAGTCCCTGGCTCGTCTGGAGTCTCTGGGTGCCAAGTGGCCAAGGTGGTGCTGGCGGTGCTGGCGGTGCTGGTGTCTTCCTGGCCCCTGTTACTGAGTAATGAGATTGGCAGGCCCGGCACTGGGCTTCCGACCTTGAGTTTCGTCCTGCTGCCCTGTGGCCAAGCCACGGCCTCGGCTCCATCCGTATCCCCCCCAAGAGGCGGCATCTCTGGGCCGATTGCCCAATATTATGGCTCTCCCTACGCCTAGCGGTTAGCCCATGCCAGTGCACTTGTTTCCCGTTACCCGGCCTCTCCCTGAGGTGTGGTGGGCGTGCTCGAATGTCCATGCCCATGTACACCGTCGGGTTATCGTCGGATTCCACCCCCTTGTCACCATTGCCAGCATCGCAGTAGGGCTGTCTGTGCTTACTAGGATGACTCTGCCTGGTGTTTGTATTGTGACACCGCGTCGTTGAGTAATTTGCTGGGGCCCTGTTACGACATTAGCTGTGGATGTCATTTGCGGCGGCCCCTGTCCCTGTGTAAATATCGAGCTGACGCCCGTCCTCAGCCTTCCTTTGGTTGATCCTTTCTTTTCTCTGATCGTCTTTTCGTCTGACCTTTCTCTCGTTTCCTTTCATTAATCTACTAATCCTTTCACACAAACCACACTCCCTTCTTCTTCTTCTTCCTCTTCACCATCCATGTCACCCAGCTGGATAGCGACTCGCAAATAGGCTCTGCCTCCCCCTTCGGCTCGCGGCTGGCGATCCAGCCTCCCACCCCCCCGAATCCTGCCCTGCCGACGTTTCGATCGATTACAGACATAATACACCTCTTAATTCACGCGCCTCTTTCTTCCCGCGGACATCATGGCAGGTCATCACGCCGGCCCTCACCATGGCTTGCATCTGGGTGAGCTCATCAACGAGCTCATCTCCTCCATCGCGCCCTTCTCCGGCCTGATCTTGACCGTTACTTGCTGCGTCATCGCCCTTATCCGACTGTACATCCTCGACCCATTCATCCCCAAGATCTACTCGCGCGCCGCGCTTCGCGATGTTTCGAGCACCCAAATGCGCAGCTTCACCAACCACCATGTCGCTGCAGGCACGAAAATCCTGCTCATTTTCCTCTGCGGCTATCCTCTTCTCGCCATCATCTGCGGCGGCAAGGCGCCGCATACGCCCTATGCCAAGGGCTCCGCCGTTACCCTTGGAGATATGATGATTGTCTCTTCCCAGATATTCACGGGCATGTACATATTCGAACTCTTTTTCCGCGAAAAGGTCTCGGTCATCAGTTGCGCCCACCACATTGGTGCTATTGTCATTGCTCAAGCGGCAATTGCGATGAGCCTTAATTTCAGCCACGAGAGAGATGCCGTATACGAGTTCATCTTGTGCTTTATCTGGGGTACGTAGCGATCTTCCGCTTCTGATATCCAGGCCGTTGCTGACAGACTGTTAGGTGCATTCGACGTCGTCGCCGAGCTTTGGCCTCACTTGGCCATGATCCTTTACCGAGTCCATCATGACAACCACGCGCTGCTCTATCGAATCTTCTACGCCACGGCAATTTTGGAGGTCATCGGAACTACTACCGAGACCATCATCGTCATGTTTCTGTTCGGCTCGCTCTGGGATAAGTGGTCCCTCTCTCTGAAGATTACGACGCCGTTCCTGCACACATTATTCTCGGCGGCACAGCTTTGGGGCGTCTGGATCTTCTACAAGATGGGCAAAGACCAGCAAAGAAAGCTGAAGAAGAGCGAGGAGATGCGACCGAATTCGGGCGACACCGCAGTCCAAAGCGTTTGAACCGAGCGATGGCGTTACTTTTTTTCCGGCATGGGATTACCATGGCGAGAGCTTAATTCATATATGGCGTTTAGCATTTGTATTAGATTTACCTTGCAATCCCAAATAGACGGGCATTCTAGCCGCCTTGCTAGATCACACGGATGAAGGACATCAGCTATCCACCTTGGCGATGAGACTCAATTGTCCCACCAGTTCTACGAGACTACCTTCGTGTTCAAGGTCAACTGCATCTCACGGTGTTCCTTCCGTAGATTGGTCGCATTTGATGTCAAGGCCTATCAACTACTCCCTTCAGCCAACTACGGCAATGCGCTGAAGCATCGCAACGGGCAACCACCCATTCCCGAACGACGAGGGCTCTGTAGGGTAGGAGCGGTTCTCGATTCACGTGGATAAGGACGCACTGCGAGATTCGGAGGATTCCGTAGATGGGCACATATAAACGTGTTTCATCACCGTGGTAATAGTTTGCGGGCGAAAGCCCCGGAACGTTTGTCATGAGAGTGTTTCATAGGGTGCAGCCACAGTTCCACTAACGTAACGGGCTTCTATTCACAACTTTGGAAAGTCGAGGCTCTAGCATATTCATAGTGCCGGACTCAATTCAAGCGCCACCACTGGGTGCCGTCTAACAGTGGCAGTCCCCGTCACAACACGCCTTCGATACAAAGTTGACCGTCAGCTCGCCCTTGGACACATCATTACCAGGCTGAGTGGGAACACTACCACACCCGCCGCACCCGTGGTCGAGAAGTTGCTGGATTTGCGCGTAAGCGTCCTTGGCCGAGCCAGAAGCGCCGTTCTGGTAAAAGGCGCAAAAACTTCCCTGGGAGCCGTGGGAGCAAGCAATTTGAGCTTGAGTCATGTTAGCTAATATTCTGAACTTGGGGATAGAAGAAAGCCAAGGAGTCTCCAGCACAGATCAGGAGTTTTGGGCGTGAAAACTCGTGCATGTAGTATGGCTTTCAATGGCAACTTACCACCAGTGCTGAATCTCCTGTCACCACCACCAGAAGCTACCAGATTGCCAACCTGGTCGTGGACCACTTGCAGGGAGGCACCGGGGTTAGCGTTGCAAAAACCGCTGCCCCGGCAGTTGATTCCTAGAGCTGAGGCACCGGTGAGAAAGAGAGAGAGGGAGAAGAAATTCATTTCGTTGTTGTGTTGTTGAGACTTGTTATGTTCGAGCCGTATACCACTCCCTGAACCAACTCTCGGTGAGGGCGGTACCGGTTTTATATTTGGCAAAGATAAATACGGAGAATGAACGTGCGAACCTTAACTGAAGGGTTCTACCACGATTTGCAGAGGTTCGAGCCATTTCGGGGATTCACCTTGGAAGGTAGCCAAGGGCATAAGCCAAGGGCATCAATGACGTCGAGCGAAAGGCTCTTGATCATGGTTGGTGGACAAGGTTGGTGCTGTAAGCAAATAGTACGCTGACAGGGTTGAAGACCACTGCAAGACCCGAGACACACTTCCAAATCATGGTGATGGTGATTCACTTCCCCAGAGCTGCTGATCGCCACACGGTGGAGCACCATGGAGCTACCGGTGCTGCCGGAGAGTTGTATGACGTTCCATTTTCTCACAGTAGCGTGGACCTATCTCAATACAGGGCTGAATGTGCAGCCAACACTCGCTAGTTGATCAGCTAGAACATGCGCAGGAGGCACCTCCGTGCGTTTCTTGTGTTCTCCAAGTGGGACATGCGACAGGCCGAGCCAAGCTGGTCAATGTAATGCCTTCTTTACTAATTGACTTCTATACACTAACGAACCAAGCCTGGAAGCATGGCTTCCCTTGAATCTATATCCCAAGAAAAAGAACGGAGGCGTAGCCCCTAGCACGCACCCTGGCAGCTTGGGTTGCTGACAATGTTGACGGTGAGCTCTCCCTTAGATACATCATTGCCAGGCTGCGTAGGAACCGAGCCGCACTTCTTGCAGCCGTGGTCGAGCAGCTGTTGTAGAAACCCCGAGGTGTCTCCGGCGGTGCCCGACGCGCCGTTCTGGTAGAAGGCGCAGAGGGAGCCGGTGCAAGCAATCTGCTGGCCGGTGTTGTAGTGGCGGCTGCGGTCTTGGATGCCGTCCACGATAGCTTTGAGGTTGATGAGGTTACCGGCCGCGCCGTCGGAGGGGCAAAACCCAGAGCCACGGCAGTTAATACCGAGCGCGGAGACGGAGCCGGTGAGGGCCGTGAAAAGAGAGACGAAAGTGGCGGTCTTCATTGTATGCGATGTCGATGGTGATGGTCGGGTGAAAGTGTGAAGACGTATTCAGTGTTGGATGGCAATAGTTCAACCTCTAGTCATCCCTGGAAACACATGGACTACGAGCAGTCTAAATATTGTCAAGCTATGGTCTCTGCACACTTGGAAATAATTCCACATTATTTACAAGAAGTCTTCACTGAATGGTGGAAGATTATTCTCAGGTTGTTAGAATCGGCGTATGCCGATCAAACCCTCTTTAGATCTCAGCACTAGGATAAGCTTCAGCGACGAAATGCGGTGTTGCGGAACTTCCCCCACACACGTGGTCTACTGCTTACGCCAAGATCCGATAGACATCAAGGTGATACTTTCCGCAGTTGCTGGCGATTACCCCAGAGCCCAAGCTAATATCCTCAGTCCACGAGCATGACATCATGGATTCCAAAGTCGGCCAAGAAATGCCTTGCCGACGAGCCGCCTGCCAACCTTGCTGAGCGGTGATCTGCGCTCAGGTTGGCAAGTTTCGAAGCGGAAGCGCCGAGATTTCCCCCCAATGAGAGTATTATCATGAGACATAAGGGCATTTCCGGAAGGAAAAAGCCGCAAGTAAGGGCAGACAACGAGGGGACAAGTAAGATTGCAGCGTGTTTTGGTCTTATACATAAGACTTCGTTGCGCCTCAGTTGTATGCAGGTAGTAATTACATTCTAAACACACATCTCTCAACATGGTTTCCTTTGCAACACTTTTCACCTTTATTTCTACTGCCACCGCCCTGGGCATCAACTGCAGAGGCTCTGGTGCATGCAACCTCAATGATGCCAGTCTGAGCGAGGTCCTGACACAAGTCAAGCAGATCCAAGCCCAGGGCAACGGCGGCCACCACTACGCGACAGGAGGTAAGGCCATTCTAAAGGCATCAATACCGTGAAATCAGTGCTGACAGGCGTAGTTCAACTGGCTTGCTCCAGTGGCAAGTACTGTGAGTATTTTCTACGCTGGCTACAGATATGTCCGGGCAATGACTAACAACATCCGTGAAATAGCCAGCATCTGCGCCTTCTACCAGAACGGAGCGTCGGGAACAGCCGACCGTGCCGCCCAATTGCTGCAGGGCCTGGTTGACCATGGTGAGCCCGACCTCTACTGTTCACAAACCGAACTTGCTAACACATCAATCCTGTAGGCTGTAGCCAGTGTGGAAGCAACCCCACCGAGCCTGGCAACGATGTTTCCAAGGGCGAGCTGACGGTCAACATTGTTTCTGCCCCCTGCTGTAGTGGCAACTGCCACTGCCCTATCTAAGGCCAGAGGCTACTCACGCCGGCATAGTGTCCGAGAACAAGAGACGGCACTCTGATGCTGGCAGAGGTAGTTGAGGATAGTGCTATGTACATGTCTAAATGAACCTGAATTATAAATCCGATATCCTTTATACGATCTATAGTAAGATCGACAGGCACTGTGCAGTAGTGCGTAAGGGGGCTGCTGTGAAACCATACAACTTACACCACCATGGGTGGTTCCACCTTGGCTGCATCTTCACGCTACAGCTAAGAATAGCGAGTTGAGCGGCTACCATCAGGAATCATGAAATACGACTGTGACCTGTTGTCGCCTGGCCGGACGGCCACTCTGCTTCGCCAGTCGATCAACTGCCAGCCGTGATCCTACCACACCTACAGAAGCGTTGGTGGTATTACTGCCTATATTCTATGAGGCTGGCTTCTTAGCCGGGCTTGGTAAAACACTTACCATGTTGGTATGGCGAGGCGTCATCAGTGAGGATGCTGCAACCCCGCACAAGAGCTCAGCAGCTGTGTTGACTGACTGTCCTGCCAGCTCCCTGTGTGTCTAACTAGATTTAGTACTTTATTATCATCCGAAGACAACGCGCGCCGGTTTGGAAGCCCCGTTGCGCCCCAGTCATTCAGGCCGTCCACAGCAGCGCTATTGGTCCAGCTGTTCAGACAAGCACGCGGTTCATTGTTCTGAAGCAGCAGCCTTGAACTAGAAATAATACAGCCAGTACAACGATCAAGTGATACTGAAGCCTGCAGAAAGACAGAGTTAAAGATACTTGATACATTACGAAATTCACTTATAAATCGGGGTTCGCTGCGGTGGGGGTACTAGCCATTCGACCACACATATAACATCTCACCCCGCACTTGCATTCTTTTAGCTAACCATCTACTCCTCTCGCTCCTCATCAACATGGCCCAAATAGCAGAGCCGATCGAACAGATTCTCGCAGACTTGCCTGCCAAGTGCCGCGGGCCTGGCGGTGCCGTCGCTGTGCTGAAGGATGGCGAGCTGCTCGGGCAGAAAGTCTGGGGCTTTGCCGACCTGCGAAAAGGCATCCCCATGAGTAGCGAAACTGTGATTCCGATTTGCTCCATCTCCAAGCAGATGACCTGCGGCCTCCTGACTGATTTGCAACTCAACCCTACCTCGGCAATGGCCGCGCGTAGCGAGTCCGCGGCGCAGCAGCTCGCCGATGAGCTGGCAAAGGTCCTCCCCAAGGAGATGATCCAGAACACGGGCGTGACGCTGCAGCTGCTTTGCAACAACCAGTCCGGAATGCGCGACTACTGGGCCCTGACGGTGCTTTGGGGCGCACAGCCCGAGACGCCCTTTTCCATCGAGCGGCACGGCCCTCAGATGCTCCAGCGACTGAAGACGTTCCAATTTGAGCCCGGAACGCAGTACTCCTACGCCAACACCAACTTTTACGTGTTGGGTCGTGTGATGGAAAATGTCACGAGCCAGCCTCTCGCGGACCTGCTCAAGGAGAGAATATTTGCCCCGGCGGGCATGAAGACGGCCTTCCTCTGCGCCGACACCTCCAGGCACCCTGGCCCTTGCATCGGCCATGAGGGCACCGAAAAGGACGGCTTCTATCCCGGCGACAACCGCATCGAGTGGGCCGGTGATGCCGGAATCGTGGCCTCGCTCTCCGACATGATCTCGTACGAGAGGTTTGTTGATCACAACCGCGATAACGCGCAAAACTGGTACGGCCTCAACTGCAAGAAGCAAAATTTCAAGGACGGCACCGCTTCGGACTACGGCTACGGTCTGAGCAGGCATACCGTGGGCGGCGTCAACTTGGTTGGCCACGGTGGTGCGCTGCGTGGCTACCGGCTGAACAGGATCTACGCCCCCGATGCCAGGATATCCGTCGTTGCTCTTCTAAACGAGGAGCACGCCAAGGCTGGTGCGGTGTGTGACTACGTTATTGAACGCCTTTTGGGAGTCAAGGCCGACGCCTTCAACGCCGTCCAGCCTAACCCTGCATTTATCGGAGCCTATTTGGACCCGGAATCAGACCTGGCCGTAACAATCGGCAAGGGAGAAGCAGAGGGAAAGCTATCCTTTTGGTACCACCGCGCTGCAGCAGACATCACTCCCGTGGAGGCGAACAAGGCTGTCTCCAGCGACATCACCGCCGTCTTGGACGGAGATGTGCTCGAGATTACCCTCCCCAAGGACCACCGGAAGTTCCGCGCCCATCGTGTCCCAGTCGCTCAACCACGAGCAAACTACTCTGAACTGCATGGCAGCTTCAAGTGCGCCGAAATCGACTCCGTATTCCACTGCAGCGGGACCGACGGCATGCTCTACGGCTCCTTTGACGGGTTTCTCGGGAAGGGCCCTATCCACCTGATGCGACCACTCGCCCATGATCTCTTTGCGCTCGCTTGCCCGAGAGCCATGGACTCGTCCCCGCCCGGCGACTGGACTGTGGTGGCCCGGCGCGACGCCAGCGGCAAGATCAACCGTGTGACGATTGGCTGCTGGCTGGCCCGAAAACTCGAATTTGTCAGAGTATAAGCCTCATCCCCATGGAGGAGTCTGCGGCTTAATAAATGGGGTGTCGAATTGCTGACCGCCTCACGTTAGTTCTCGGGGCTGACCGAGCCTGGGGTCCAGTAGCCAGCCAAGTACCGAGACCAAGATAGA
Organism: Cordyceps pruinosa; assembly: GCA_003025255.1. Taxonomy (NCBI): domain Eukaryota; kingdom Fungi; phylum Ascomycota; class Sordariomycetes; order Hypocreales; family Cordycipitaceae; genus Cordyceps; species Cordyceps pruinosa. The sequence continues at coordinate 108,752 of LUFD01004618.1, forward strand.
CATACCGATGTACTAAAAATGAGGCTGTCAAAAAGTCGATGAAGTTCTTTAATGTTATGCCTATTCTGCATCACTCGCAGCTGTGCCCTCAGTTCTAGACCGAGCCTCGTCGTTCTGTCTGAGCGAAATAGCTCGGGCCGGGCAGCTCGTGGTGACGAAAAGCACGCAAGTGGCCTCCAGCCTGATTTACGTTGCGATGCACAGCCCGAACTGGATCATCCTCATGCGCTAAATCGCGTTCTAGCTCGGTCCTGGCCGCGGGACAGCCAGCCTAGTTCCATGAACCAATCCCGGCGTGTCCTGAGCGAGCATGCTTTGCTGTATAAAAACCTGTCCCATGGCCCTACCCTGAGTTGACATCGCAAGTACCACTTCAACAACAGTCTCAGAACAAGATGAAACTCTCTCTCACCGTCTCCGCTCTCGCGGCCGTCGCTTATGCTAAAACGGCGCTGCTGCTGCCCTACTACATCTCTCCCGTCCCCGGGAAGGCGGATTGGGATGCGCTGATTGACACAATCGACAAGCATCCCGCTCTCGACTTCCATGTCATTGTCAACATTGGCAACGGACCGCCGTACAGCCCCCCGGCCGCCGACCCCGGCAGCCCGGTACCGGCCGAGCTGAAAGACTGGGCGAACCACCTTGGCAAAGTCAATGCGCGGAGCAACGCGAAGACTGTGGGCTACGTGTACACCGGCTTCGGCAACCGCGACATTGCGGTCGTGAAGAAGGGCATCGACGATTACGCCAAGTGGCAGACGCAGAAGAACTGGAGCGATGTCAACCAGGACGTCACCATCCACGGCATCTTCTTTGACGAGATCAACACCGACCCCGCGCAGCTCCAGCGCAACCTGGACCTGACCAACTACGCCAAGAGCGTCTTCAGCGGCAGGGGCGGCCCCGTCGTGCTGAACCCGGGCGTCGCCGTGCAGGCCGGCAGCGAGTCCCTGTTCGGCGCCGCCGACGCGATCCTCAACCTCGAGACGTGCTACACCAAGGACCACGACAAGGCGCACGACGGGACTGTGGCGCGATGCCCTCTCGGCTACACGCCGTTCACGCCCGCAAGTCTGAACTCGCTGCCCAGCGACAGCAGCAAGGTAGCCAAGTCCTCGGTCGTCGTTCATGACTTTTACGAGACCTGGGACCCCTATGTCCCTGCTTCCAAGTCTACCTTCGAGACCGACGCGACCGCTATTGTCAAGAAGGGTGTCCACAGCTTCTATATCGCGCAGTATGGCTACCAAGGGAACTTTACCCAGGGCCCAGCCAGTATTAGCGAGGTTGCCCGTGTGGCAGCTGCTGCCCAGGGCCTGGCTTAAATTGGAACAGCTGGAATAGCATAATATAGGCGTAATGCTGAAGAGTGAAGAAAGCACTGTTGAGAGTTATGCTGCGTTATGAAGGCCACGGTTGAGCCTGATCTATAGATCTCTGGTACTGGTTTATTAGACCCCGCACAAAGAAATAAGGAACAAATTCCAAGTGAAGTAATTTCTTGCTGTTGAGAGATAATCCAGGTCTTGCTGCAGATTGTACTAATTCGTTTCGTGCATCGGAGGGCATCAAGTTCCCGCTATAAGCTCCCGCTATATTAGAAGAGGAAATACTACCCCAGACGTTGTTTCAAGCTCGACAAGCCGTCACCATCGCGCAAAATGCCAGCTCCCCGCGGGACTCGTCGGCAGGCTGAGAGCCGCCACATACGAACATCCTTGTATGCACTGCGTTGCTTGACGGCCAGCCGGTACTGAAAGTTCCTCCTCATTTTTGGCAGTAGTGGCTCTCACAGAAGAGAATAGCGACGAGGCCAGCGCCCCATTCAGCCATGAATACTTGTGATCGCCCAAAAAAACCCCGAACAACGCTCCGCCAAGTCTCACCAAGAGCGGGATTATACCGAAAACGTCGGGTAGTTCTGACCATTACGTAACCTCCAAGCTTCTATATACTATTTATGTAAGAACCAATTTGTTTCTTCATGCAGTTCTGCTGCACTTTTTGATTAACTGCCTGGCCACATCTGCGAGGGCTGTCGGATTCCTAAGACTGAGACAGCAGCGAGCCTGCGGGTGGGGCTGGATCTTCCCACAAGAGCGGCTTGTGAGACAGATTCGTGTTGAAACAGGAGGAATTATAGCTTGAATTCCTGAAGGTGGCCCATGTTGTAGTCACGAACCGCCTGGAATATGTGGTGGGAGCCCGAGAGAGCCGGCGACGCGGCTGGCCTGGCCAAAGACCTGAGGTTACCAGAGCTTGGTTACAATTATTACAGCTTTTAACCTGGCCTGGTACTTCCCGAGGAATCATTCTGTATAGCATTGTTTTTGATTAACAAACAATGTAGAAGTGAAACGATGATTCAAAAAGCTCTACAATAGGATCTGGGAATGCTCCGAGTGCACATCACACGGTGAACACATCACGATGGCTAGCGCCGGATGATGATGCCGCTCAAGTGACAGGTCTACTCCAAGGCGTTGGTCGTCATAAACAAGTGGCGAGCCGACAGCTAATCATTCCAAGGTGTGCTAGCTTTACAAGTGTGCTGCATGATATGCCGTGGCTCGTACGGTGTCTTACAAGCAGCTGTCATTCCTGACCTGTGGGTTTATGCTAGGAGGCAACATCCCCGGCTACCCGCCCCTTCTCAAGCCGGAATCTCGGAGATTTTAATAAAAAGGAACGTAGAAGCCATTTTGCAACGGGCGGTTAATTTTGGAAACCACTTAGGTCAAGTCAAAACTCTCCGAGTTGACTGCACTCGGAAACCACCATCTGGACTGAGCTACGCTTCACGAAGAACAGGGTGAGCGATTGTTGGAGAAGCAGACAGTTTGGAACGGTAGCGATGCGAAGAAAGCCCTCGGCGACAGATGATGAGGCAACGATATATTCACCGAACGCCTCAGTTGAGAACGACAAGCATGATCCGATAAAACGGGGGAAAGCTGCGACGGTGCACCCCCCCGATTCGGGCCTACACGCGTGGCTGTTCCTCACTGGCTCGTTCTTAATTGAGGGCCTGGCACTTGGTAAGTCGTTACAAACCATCTAAAAGATGGAAAAAAGAAAGGAAGCATCAAAGACTTTACCGAGCGACTCTAACAATCTCTCTCGCTGTCCACAGGCTTTCCTGGTGCGTACGGTGTCTTCCAAGACTACTACAGCACACACCCGCCATTTCAAAATGCAACAAGTTTGCCGACAGTTTCTACCTGTGCCATGGTACGTGGACGACGAGCTGACGACTTACTTATCTTGCTAACTCGAATAAGGGCATCATGTACCTCGGCATGCCAGTGACCATGGGGATACAGCGACTCTCCCCCCGTCTCAGCGCCTGGTCGCCTCTCATCGGCATCCTCATCATGGCGGGCGCCCTCGTGGCCGCCTCGTTCGCAACGACCGTGTCCCACTTGATCGGAACGCAAGGCATCCTCTTCGCTATCGGAAGCTCGCTGTCGTACTGCCCATGCATCGCGTTCCTCAACGACTGGTTCGACCGGCGAAAGGGAATGGCGTACGGCATCATGTGGGCCGGCACCGGGCTGTCGGGATCGGTGCTTCCCTTCGTTTTGCAATACCTCCTGGGGAGCTACGGATATCAGTACACGTTGAGGGTCTGCGCTGTTGCTCTTGTGGCCATCACGCTCCCGGTGGTGTACTTTGTCAAGCCTCGGCTGCCCCCGGGCCAATCCGCCACGCAGAACCCATTCAACTTTCGCTTCACTCTGAGCCAGACATTTATGCTCCATCAGCTCGCCAACATCTTTCAAGCGTTGGGTTTCTTCCTGCCCAGCATCTTCCTGCCGACGTATGCGCGGTCCGTCCTCGGCGCCGGCAAGTTCGTGTCCGCCAGCACCATCCTGCTTCTCAACCTCGCCTCGACCGTTGGATGCCCTACCATGGGCTGGCTGTCCGACAACTACCATGTCGCCAGGTGCTTGTTCATCGCGACGGTGGGCGCGTCGCTGGCCACGGTACTGCTCTGGGGCTTCTCGACGACTGTGCCGTCACTGCTCATCTACTGCACATTCTACGGCTTGTTTGCGGGTTCCTACACGTCCGCCTGGACTGGTCTCATGCGGCAAATTACAACAGACGATAGCATCAGCGACAGATACTCCTGCCGAGACACGGACCCGGTGATGGTTCTCTCGGTGCTTGCGGCTGGTAGGGGCGTGGGAAGTGTTTTATCTGGTCCTCTCAGCCAAGCGCTCGTTGGTGACTACTGGCATGTGAAGACCTATGGTGCGTATGGGACGATTTATGGACCGTTGGTTATTTTTACAGGCTTTACTGCCGCACTCAGTGGAATCGTCCTCTTCTGGAGGCACATTGGTTGGATACATTAAACATCATTAGAGAGACGAGTAAAAAGAAACCATGTCAGTGCTGCGAAGCACATTTGTATCTATTATCCTTTGGACAAGATGGAATAGCTTAGATATAGTAATACTCAAATTTATTGTTTTATTATATCCAGAGAAATGGGTGGCATAAATATACCAAAAAATTGCACCCGCTATCCATATTCCTATTTTATAGGCTCAAGTACACAGCTACGATAGAAAGCGTCGCTAGTAAGTGCACACTTGGCAGGCTCTGCGACATGGGCGCGGCTCCCTGCTTGGAGTCACCTATGCCATTCGCAGTCAGAGTGAAGTCGCGTACTTTGCCTTGCCAACCTGTGATCTGATGAATGGGTGCTTCGATGGCCATTTCATGCCATCGCAAGGGTGCCCCGTAGTAGCTCATTTCGGTAAGGAACTCTTCTTTGGCGAAGAGCTTGTCACCCTTCTCGTTGTAGGCGGAAGCAAAGGTCCGGGGGCCGTCACCGCTGATCTCTAATCTTACCCATGACTGCAGCGGAATGGTCTTGTTCAGTCTATAGTATATACCGGATGCGAATAGGGTGATATTTGGCGTAAGCATGAGGCTTGAATCTGACCCGGACACGAGCGTCGTGTTTGTACTGTCGGATACTTTATCGATGTTGAGGGTCAAGGAGAGAGTGTAGTTTCGACCCTTGGATGGCCAGGGTGTGGTGATGTCGCAGTCAGGCGACACTGCAAGGCCATCATCAGCCGCTTGACAGGTCGTCGTCGCGTCATACTTGTTGCCTGACTTGTCTGCAACCGACTGGCCTTTCACATTGCGGAAATCGTAGGAGAAGATGGTGCTCTTTTGGGAAGGGATGCGACGCTCCAAGTTCTGATTTGGGATCTTGGGGAGAAGCTTGGAAAACCAATTCGTGTACTGGTCTTGAGTGAGATTGCCACCCCAGTGCTTGTCGGCGAGCGCAGGGATGCCATCTCGCCAGGCGTAGTATGCTTCCGAGTAGACACTGGTGTTGGCGCCGTGGTCATTCCACAGCGGTGATATGGCGCCTTCGATAAGCTTGTTGGAACGCGACGGATTCTGGTCGGGCTTGCTGAGGTTGAAAATATTTGGATACCAGGGCCCGTGTCCATCTGGGTTGCCAGTGAACGTCGTGGAAAGGTTGATCGATCGGCCGTACGGACCATCTTTCATGACGATGTAGTACATCTCGTCAGAGTTGATAACAGAGTAGTTGTTTTTGATATAGTCCTCATATGGGTTATCAAAGAGGTAGGCCCAATGCTGAATAGTAATGTTGGAGTCGACAGTTGTGGAAGAGCCAGCGTGTTTGACGGCGGGGAACGTTCCCCAGATGCGGATGGACTTGCCAGCTTCCTCGTCAATGAATGCCGACATTGCATTTACAAATCTCTTGTAATCTTCCTCTGGGCCCTTGTATTCATCGGCCCCAATGGAGACGACAGAGGAATGAAACCAGGGAAGGAACTCTTTCCAGACTGTCTTCATTGTAGGCATCGTATCGGGGTGCGAGATGTTGAGCAGGCTGAGATCGCCCTGGTACCCAATTTGCGGGCGCCATTGCGCAATCGGGAGGCAATGTCCTGGTGCTTCGATTTCGGGTATGACGGTGACGCCGCGCTGGGCGCATTTGGTCTGAATGTCTTCGAAGTCGTCCTTGGTATACGATTCGTTGGCGTGCGTGTTGAGCCCGGCCACCTCGCTGCTGTCCGACCAGAGACGAAAGCGCGCATAGGTCTCGTTGTAGTTGTCGGGCGTGTAGGTCGGTACGATGGTGTTGTCGCTGAGATGGACGTGGAACGTGTTCTGCTTGAAGAAGGAGATGTAGGAGCACATGTCGATGAGGAACCGCTTGGGGTAGAAGTGGCGGCCGCAGTCAAGCATCATGCCTCGGGTTGACCAGCCCGGCGCATCATCGCCGCGGCCGACGGGAACCGCGCCGTCGTCTCCGAGGATTGCCTGCTGCAGAAGCGTCCGCGTCCCCCACCAAGCGCCCAGCGAGCTGGCGCCGCGGATGGTGACGCCGTCTTCATCGGTGACAATGGTGTACCCTTCGGCTGTCGGTCGGCCGGCGGCGTCGAGGAATTCGTGGTCGCTGTCGACGGTCAAGAAGACGGTGTTTGATTCACGCTGGTCGCCATCCTTGACGGCGACGGTCTTGTTGAGGACTTCCTGGAGGTCCTGCGCAAACGTCGCGCCAAACTCGTGCAGGGTCGGGGGAATCAGGGTCAGGCCGCCCTTGTCGGTCGTCTTGGAGTATTTCGCGTCGACAATGACGGTGGCGACAGCGTCAAGCTTAAATGATTTCTTGCTATTGGCCTGGAATGGAACAGTCGGAATGCCTGGGAGCTGAGCCAGTGCAGTGCCTGGGCTTTGTTAGTGGCAAGGTCAAAATCCACGGGCGCAGTGGCACGAACCAGCGAGCAGCAGGCCAGTCAGCAAACGGGAGGACAGCATCATCGCGGTCTGAGCAACGGCACGCCTTCACTCCTCAGGATGCGACCGCGATTCCTTCGCCGGCAATGCAGTATTTTATTGATTTACTAGCGGTCGCGATCCCCCTATTTCCGAGCTCAGGTAAGCCTAGCCTGAGACTTGCTAGTTGGTTTAGCCTGACAGCGCGTGCAAGGAGCGAACATCTTCTCCCACCTCAATACGAGACAATGCCCTGTCTACACACGGGCTAATGCAATCGCACAGAGCCTTGTTGCTACCTAGTACCTGCTTGCAAGCCACCAGGCACGGCTGTAAAAGCCGCGACAGAGTCACATCCGCCCCCGCCAAGCAGCAGATACAGAAGCCACCTACGTAAATGTATCCCTGACAGCACCCGCATGCCAGCCAGCTTGCGTCAGCGCCAGCCCGCAGGTCATTGAGATGCCGGTACTGCAGGTACCTGCATATTGGGGGATCTCATCCACGCAGGGTCAATGTCGACAGCACCGATAACTGCTACCTCGCAGGGTGCAGGGCCACTCGCATTCCAAGTGGCTGTTGAAGAGCACCTGGGATTCTTGACGGCATAGGCAGATCTTTGGCAAGATTAATCGACTTCTCATCGCCAAGCTGAAGCGGATAGGATTGGCGGAAGCGCAGTACTGCTATTACAGATGTTTTGGAAACCTACATTGCAGAGCCTGCGTCGCGCACTCCGACAAGTTTCCAACATTACAAGCTCTCCGTGGTAATTACCAGCTCATTGTCCCGCGGGAAGCACCCAGCAACCTCCAATTTACCCGTCTCGTCATCTGCAGCCAGGGTGAGTGCGACAGTAGCGCCATAGTGCAGGGGGTCTCCCTCATAGACAACAACGTCCTTGGATCTTTGCTTCAAGTCGAGAATGTCTTCGATGTTGCTTGTCACGAGGTCTACAGCCTCGGCATCGCTGAGCCCTGCATACTTTGCGCTCCAGCCGGCTTCGGGCAGCAGGTCATGGATCTTATGGTCGGCAGGCATACCTGCAAAGTCGTTAGCACGCACCAAACAGCCCGCAAGCAGCCCAGAACTCTCATACTTTGTTCAAGCAGCGCTAGGCCGAATTTCACGCCGGCATCCTTGAGATAGCTTGCGATGCTGCGTGTCAGAGGCGGTCCCACGAAGCCGTCCCTGGTGTGGAAGGTTGTTGGAGCACCGCGGTCGCGCGTTAAGATAACCGGTATATTTGCAGCAGCAAGATCTTTGGCCACCTATTTTTCGAATTATTAGTCTCGCTACACGGGCCTTTGCATTGTGTCCTGAATCTCACAAAGGGGGCTTCCATGGCTCCGACGAGAACGGGTCTCGTGCGCGGGTAGTCCTTCTTGATCCAGATCAGCTGCTCGATGTCGAACTGTTCGCCTTGAAGATTAGCAACACCTGCCACGCGCACTCTATGGCAATATTTTCTCATGCATACCTTGTTATCTGCATAGACGAGCAGCGGGAGACGCCCCGTTGCCACTCGCCCAAACACCGTCTCGTTGTTTTTACCGAGTCCGTCGCTGAGCATCTTTCGCAACTTCTTTACCGGGCCACTGCCTGTCCCCTCGCCCGCTATGGCAGCATCGCCCAGTGTTACGTGAAGCGCAACTTCCTCCTGAACAATACCGCCATTCAGCAAGCTTTTTTTACCGCTTGTCAGAATCTCGACGCTGACCCCAGATACGGAGGTCGGACCATCAGCTACAGGAGCTGTGATGGCGCGAGTGACACCTCCCAGACGAGCACGGGCAAAGGGTTTACCATCAAGCAGGGCTGCATGCTTGGCATACAGTATACTTTCATGATCGGTAATACTTTGGTCGCCAGCACTGCCGTCGCCCGTGTAAGGATCAGTCGCGATTTCTCTTACACCCAGCGAATTGGTGACGGCCGTCAGTCCAGGAGCGACAAAACCATTCGTCAGTTGGAGAAAAGAAGAGTCTTTCGTAGCCTGAATCTTTTCCCGGCTTTGCTTGCAGCTCTCAGAAGTCCCTGCGCACACAATTTGCCATTTTCTAGGATCATTTGGAGCGAGCCCGTCTGAGCGGAAGAGCTTTCGGAGTTCAATTCGGGATGACTCTTAAGAAAGGCGCGGCTAATCCCCGAAATCACGATGTTGCCATTGGCTCGTTTCATCATCTGACAAGTGTCATCGCGGGTTTTATCATCAGGCTCGTACTTCACTTGCGGCATGACTTGGCGCGACGAGTCTGCTGTTGAAGGCGCAGCCCAAGACGAGCCTGTGCTTTTCTCCGACATGGTGTCATTCAGCTGGGGAATGCCGTCAATAAAAACCTGGAGAGGTGTTGCGCCGCGATTAAGGGGATGGTCATCCCAGACAGCGATGTCGGCGTCATAGCCCACCCTGCAGTATCCAACTCGGTGATCCTGTTCCATAGCCGCAGCAGGGACAGATGTGATCGCTTGTAGCGCCCTTTCGGCGGGCAGGTGGAACGCATGAGCAACAGCCGCTTGCGAAAGCAGATACTTGGCATTGGTAAATGAATCCGCATGGTCCGATTTGTAGGCCACTTTGATCCCCATTTCATCGAGAATGTGTCCCGCGTATAAGCTGGGCCAGTACGATTCATGCTTGTAGAGGCTGAATTCGGCGAATGTTGCGATGGTGACGTTGGGCACTCGCTCCTTCAACATGCCGGGAACTTGCCATGCCTCAATAGCATGATGGAAGCCGGAAATACTGTATCCGAACTCTTCGCTGATGCGAATCATGGTTTCTAGATCTTGCGGTTCGTAGTTGTGATTGTGCAGCGAGACTTGGCCGCGGAGCAGCGCGACAATACTCTCAAGCTCCAGATTAAACGGAAACCTTCCATTCTCAGCCAGGAAAAGTTCTCTGACCTGCGAATTTCCCCTCTCCGCGGCCGCCAGGCCCGCACAATAGTCATCCTGCGACTGCATCACCACTTTCGCTTTCTGGAAGTGCTCCCGCAGACGCCACGCATTACCAAGTCGGCTGTACTTCCAGACTCGCTTCGGGTTCTCGCCAAGTGCCATTTTCATATACCGGCGGCGCTCGTGCTGCGGCATCCCTCGCTCAAGCAGTACCTCTTCGACGATTGGCTCGGCATTGGCGCCGCTTCGAAGGGCATTCTTCACCGGAGCACCCTCACCACCGATGAGATTAGACGAGCCTGGAATGATGAGGGAGGTTGTGACACCGCCAGAGGCGATGATCAAGGTCGCTTCGTCGTATGGTTTGAGCGCGTCTATGACGCGCATCTGCCCTGTGACGGCCTTCGTGTCAGGGTGCACCTCGGCGTCGTCTTGAGTCACTTCCGTCCCCGGCCAGGGATTAATCATGTGGTGAGAGTGCATGTCCACCAGACCGGGAGTCACGTAACGCCCGTGAACATCATACACGATAGCGTTCTCGTGGGAGGCGTCTGCGCTGGACTTCTGGACCGATTCAATGAGCCCTTTTGAGAAGACGACATCCACGGCATGGCCAATGAAGCTTAGACCATCAAAAAGCGTCGCATTTTTGAGAACCACGCGCTGCTTTTGGCCGTATTCTGCAGCCCATCTCGAATTTCGAGTTCGGGATGCCGGGTCGGACTTCGAGGGGAGCTGACTGCGGGCTTGACACTGTTGAAGGGTGCCAGCGATATTGTTCGTCAGCCGCACCAGGGAAGATATGAGGCACTGGATGGTGTGCAATGCACAGCCAGAAGACACAGGCCGTGAGTGCTAGGCTCAGGAGCGTTCGCGGCGCCAGCCAGCCTCGGACTAGCATTCGCCGACGGGCGTGTGTGGTTGAGTTCGCCGTCGCCTCATATGGCGGTGGTAGTGGCACTCCCGTAACAGGGTTAAATGCGTTGTCTTTTATGGCCATTCTCTTGTACGATTTGGGGCTCGGAGACTGAGAATGACTTGAAGAGGGATGGATGTCGTGCTTTAAATACTCTAGAGCGATCGGGCCGAGTACCCACGCGCAGACGAGGCTATCGCAGTTAGGCTCTCGGCGACTTTGGAATGTGTTATGACCAATGACCTCCCTTCTAAGATGTAGGGAATGAGCAGTCTCTTAAGTCATCGCCTGGCGTATCCGTTGCTGGCCGGGATGATCAAGGGGGGAAACCGCGACGCAGTCCGACGACACATTCCCAGGCTATCTTCCTCCTGCCTCCTCATGAATGCTGACCAATAACGCTAGTGACCGTCCAAGTGGCCTTGGCCTGCTTCTGCGAGGAAATACAGTCTATTCTACAATATCCAAGTGCCATACTGTATAGGCCCATGCACTATCGTTCCAAGTTGATATCATCGGGAATACAAAGGGAGTGGATGTTACTATTCAGGAACTGAGCTTGTCAGAGTTGAAATATCTTGCTCCAACAGATCCCAGCCTGCGTGACACATTGTCGCTGAAAGCCAAAAACCTCCTTGGTTATCATTTCCCCAGATACAGTTGAACCCCATTATATGCGACGGTCCGCCGGCATTGTCATTCCGAAAACTGGTGCCCCCGGCCGATTCCCTCTTGCCGGTGAGGGATTGGCTTGCGCGCGACGGACGGCAGCGCTGAAATCGACTGCGGCAACATAGCCCAGTTTGCTCACATTGTTAGATACCACGAATAACGCGGATGGATCCCCGTAAAACACCGGAGGTAAGCTAAACGGCGCGCTTCTTATTGCACGACGTATCCCTCTTAGACGATTCATAACCTCTTGCTCGGAGAGCTGTCGAGTAAGGGCACGGCGATGCAGCAAGGCGATGCTGCCAATAGACGCCTGCATTTCTCTTGAGGACAGGGGTGTAAATACGACACCTAGCAAATTTTGGAGAAAAATGCTGCTGTCCTCTTTCACTGTAGGAATCCGACTGCGAACATCTACCACATCCAGTATTGTGGCTGGTAGCTGGCGCCCGGTGCCACTGAGGGTTAGGCGGCTGAGCCAGGCTGTAAGTACGTCGCCTTCGGACACGAATGCATCGGTTCCCGCCGCCGCCGCCTCTGCCTCGCGTATCGTCCGCAATTTGAGAGCGTGGAGCGCATCGTCGGGCAGATAAATCAGACGAGTCTCTGCGCGAGGCCAAGTCAGTGTGCGCCAGACGAAACGAGCGGCAAATGTAATAATTTGCCACCACTTCATGCGCTGACGGCTAAGCACATCTGCTTGATTCGTCTCCTGGCCACGATCTAGGGCTGAGAGAGGGTCAGTTGATGCCCCGTATACGCCTTCAACTTCGTCCTCTTTGCCTGCCATCACGAAGGACCAGTTCTTGAGAAGGGACGTGATGGCGCTGGCGTCCATTGCCGTGTGCGGCAGTAAAAGCGACAAAATTGTCGCATCGTTGAAGGATGAAACAAAGAGCGTCAGTTGAGGCCATTCTCGCTTCACCAGCTCGTCAAAACTGGCTGGAAAGGTAGGTGGCACAAGGAGTGGTGCAATGGCCGGGTCGAGGGGCTGGGTGGAAGCTTCCCTCGTCGCTGTTGGATACAATTTCCCTATTTCGTGGGAAGCTAGATCTGAGGTGTATGTTTGCTGGAAGAATGCAAAGTCTGGATTTTGCGCTGTAAAGCGCTCTGGTACACGCAACTCCCAGGTGCCGTCGGGCTTGATGGATTAGCTGACAGGAGTTGCAGGAGTCAAGGGCGGCCTCGTACCTTTCTATGGAGGCGGCCTGCCAACCTTCGCCAATGCCCTATTTCCAACAGTCTGGAGAGTGAGCTGCGAAGCAACTCCACGTCAAGCACATCATTGAAGTGCAGACTCAGCAGAATGAGCACCTGGTTCGCTTTGACGGCGTCTTGTAAAAACACTGGATACACAGCGGGCTCTCCCCGTGCTGGTGCAGTCATTTGAGCGAGAGCCCTGTTATTAGATGATGAAAGGGATGAAGCCAGCGAGCACGCCAGAGGTGAAACTGGCGCAGTCCTAGAGGCTGCTTCGCGCTCCTCTAGCGTGCTCCCATGCTGATGGATGGTCAGTCCGGTGTGTCACAGGCATTAGATTTGCGGCCTAAGTGCTTCGCGTCTGTGTTGCATCTGGAGTGGTGCAGCGTAAGTCTAGAACCTGAGTTGAACGTCCATTGTCAAGTAATGTGTGAAAAATATCCCATTAGCGAGGCCAACACTGAAAAAACAAAAACCATTGCATCCAAGGCTGCACGCAATCTTAATAGATCCTCGCATAGGCCATTGTCTGCTGACTTAAGACACACTATGAGGCTTATTCCCAACGAGCACACTATTGTTATCTTCGCCAAAGCTCGGGGACTTTTCCTGATACTCGCGATGTTCCGCTTCTTCCAGATACTCTGGTTTAAGCTGCCCGTGTTTGTCATAGCGATAGGGCTCGTTCAGAGAAATAGTTACTGCGTCGAAGACGTTGGAGGATTTCTTGAAGATGGCATCCATTTCCTCCAATGAACGAAGCTTTGTCTCGGGAAAAAAGAAGTACACCGAGGGGACCATGAATGCATTTCTAGAAAAGTTAGTCAACTGTAAACGGCACAGTTTCTTCCTCGATACACGACTTACATGACTGCGAAGACGACGTAGGTTTTATAGCCAATGTTGGCGAACGCGACAGGAGTCACCATAACAACCATGAAGTTAAAAATCCAGTTACCGCTTAGCTCTGGTTAGCTATGCAATATGGAAGTTCGTTTGGAGCCATCATACCTGGTTGACAGAGCATTTGTCGGTGCACGGATCTTCAAGGGCACGATCTCGGCTGGATACAACCAAGTCATACCGAGCCAGCCTATCGCAAAGAACGAGTTGAAGACGAAAAGGAAAACAGCTTGCCCAATACCGGCCCGTGTATCCTGCAGCACTTCTAGGCGCCAATTGCAACCTGCGAGAACGGCCATGGAAACCGACATGCCAAAAGCCTAGGGCAGTGAAAAGTTAGGGATTGCGGCTTGTGTTCGAGGTCGCTGTACTCACTCCGAAAAGCATCAGCGGTCGCCTACCAGTCTTTTCAATAATAAAAATCGGGATGAACGAAGCAAGCAGGTACTCCGTGCCATTGCACGCTGCGAGTAGTTTGTTGATGTTTCTGCCTTCCAGTCCGACCTTGCTGTAGAGGGTTGGGGCGTAGTAGGTGATCAGATTAATCCCAGAAATTTGCTGGAACATTTGGTTGACGTATGCCAAAACCACTCTGTGGAACTCGCGGTACTCGCTCATGTCGAATAAACTGCGATATGAACCCTTTGACATTTCGACCACAGTCTCTTTGATGTCGGAAAACTCCTTCTGGATGGCGATGTTTGTACGAGACTTGCCGCTCAGGGCCTCCAAGACTTCAAGTGCCTCGTCCTCTTTGCCAGCCATGACTAGCCAGCGGGGAGATTCGGGCAAATTCGAAATGGAGACAAATATGACAACGGCGAACAAGATCTGGAAAGCCAGTGGAAACCGCCACGCGATCTCTTTTTCGCCGATGAAAGCAAAACCTATATTCTAGTCAGTACTTCGTGTTCCGCGCCCGAATCTCGTTCGGCTCACCATAATTGATCCAGTAGCTGAGTGCGATGCCGCCTGTAATGAGTGAGCCTTCAATCATGACAAGTTTGCCGCGGTCGGACGATTTGGCAGACTCCGATTGCCAGGTCGGAACAGTGCTGGTGTTTATTCCGTTTCCGATGCCCGTGATAATCCGTCCGACGATGAAGTGCGGCAGCTGAAATGCAGTACTTTGCAGAAGGGCGCCCGTGGCCATGGTGAAGCAGCCAATCATGATGGTGCGACGACGGCCGAGGGGGTTTCCGATGAATATCGTGATGATTGCGCCCAGAAAGCAGCCCAAATTATAGGCCGCGACCGTAATACCCTGGTAGGTGGAGCGTTGCTGGTAAAGTGCCAAGTTGCTCTTTTCGAGTTCTGGATCTAGATAAATGTCGGGAAAGTATTTGGTGAAGGATGGAAGATCTAGCAGACCGCCCGTGATACCTTGATCATATCCAAAGAGCCTGGCACCGCCTAATGAGCTCGGATTAAGAGCTGGATTTTTTGTATCAAACTTACAGGAAGTCAAGACTCCCGAGAGAACTGATGGCCAGATTGAGGGCTCGGCCTCTCCATCCGAAGTACTTGGGGAACCCAAACATCGTCGCTTTGATACGAAATAAGCCACAGAGAGGAAAGGCAGATAGCAGCAGGGGAGATGAAAAGGTGAGGGAGACGCAGCGGCAGCCGGTTTTTATGGACGATCAGCGGCGGCCCTACGCCTGTCCCTCAGGCCTGCCGTTTCATATCGGAGGTGTCCTTGAACGGAACCTCGTGCAGATTCCACAATTCCATGCATCTGGCGGTGTGGGGAGGAGGGTGTTGGCCGTGAATCTGAATGGCTGTGAAATCGCAACGTGGCTGGCCAGGGCCTGTAAGTTGGTGGCTCTCCGAGCTTGATTGGCCGCCTCGTGTTGAAATGTTTCGGGTAAAAATAAACCCCAGGGCACATATGAGCGACAACGGAGAGCCACGAAGCCGAAAGATAGAGATGGGGATGACCACCACCAGCTGGCCCGGCTTGGATATGTCGAGCAGGCTCCGTGGCCCCTGGCTTCCCCTCTCCTCTTTTTCCTTCTCCAAGGCACATTTGCAGCCGTTAAATGCTGCTTGAAGTACAGCTCTGGGCCGAGTACTGCGTCATGGCAAGCCACATTGATAATGTATACCCATGCCAAGAAGCAATCATCACCTCTACGTCGAAGCCGTGGAGACCATCCGGGGAGCTTCTCCACGTTCTTGAGCCTGCACCGACTGGCCATGCAGCCGCTGATGTCACGCACTAGTTTCAGAATTCGCCGGATTCTATTAAGCTTACAAGGCGGGTTCCTGATCAGCGAACGATTCGTTTCCCACCGTTTCAGGTGCCGACTTCTCGATGCAGAGTCAGCAATGTCGCGTCGTGCCAGTGTTAAGTCCAAGGATGCACTTGTGTCGCCACGCGATGTCTGCATCAAATTCTAACCCAAGACGGCGCATCGGCATCTCGATTGACAACTTTAGTGATTTCGATACTCTCCACATGCATTTCGCATGCATCGAGTTGGACATGTACAGCTTCAGCCACATAAGCAAGCCATAAGCCAAATACTGTTTGTGATGCTGATCCTGAAGAGACCCAGCAGCACCTTCCAAAAGGCCCGGGCTACTCGACTTGGTAAGCCGCAAAACCGGTCCCTTACTCGAGTTTGGCTTGGCACGCAGCCTGAAGTGAAGCCAGAGAACTGTAGTTAGTAGCTTGGCAGGAACTGCGTAGGTGGGATTCTCCTCTGCGGAGCGCCAAGCAAAACCAGCAAAGACTAGAAGAGCAATTCTATTGCTCTCACCAGACTGAATGTAATATCCGGATGCAGATGACATCAGTGGTTTCTAGTGGGAACCAATTCTTTACTGGAGAGGGTGCTCTCGTGTAGGAGACCGGCGTCTACTTAGAGCTGCCAGAGAGCATCGATTGAGTCATTTTCACATATGCGTTTTCAACTGCTCGCACATCTCGGTACTCTTCTATTTCCAAGTTGCCTCGGTATTGTCACGAAATGGCGAAGTATCCTGTCTCTGCAGTATAGGCTCTCGTGGGGCGATGTAGGGCCCTTGTTTCTGTGTCTCGCAGTGACGGAAATCGCGTACACTGGCGAGGCTATATCCAAGTACTGGGAAAACTTCCGCAGAATTAGCGTTACATATACACCTGCCCGCCTTTGAGTTTAACTGATGACGAGTATTGGGGGGCGCCTTCGGAATTCGCCTAATTGCCAGTGTGGCGTGGAAGAGCGAGCTCCAGCGAATCAAGAGGATGCCAAACACCAGCGAATATCGAAACTACTTATTGGGGTTTGGGAGCGACGCGCGATTGCTGTATATCATCGCATACTAGTATATTCTTACATGTTGGTATATTTTGTTCGCGGGCTTGTAGCTAGATCATCCCAGCTCAGGCTACAGGCAGAGTTGATCTGGATAATGTCTCGGATGTAGGAGATTTCGCCCGCACGAAGAGTGATAGTCCCCCTCGCCCCAGGGTCGTGTATTCTCACGAGTAGCTTTTTGTTCAGCATTCGGCTAATTACCTAGGAGCGAACTACTTAATACCTAGCCTGTGTTGTACCGAGGCTGTCCGGCGTACTTGCACGCATCATCAACTGGTCGAGGGTATTGGTGCCAAGAGTCATGATGGCATGAACTACGTTTCCGCCGCCATTTTCCCATTGGGTCTTGTAGGTGAAATTGCTTATGAATGGTAATGCACATATTTAATTATATAGAACAGATCGGAGCATGCAGTGGGCAACACAAGGACGCCACGTCTGCCGGCTAGTGGGTGAACTATACTACATCGCACTCCCATTTTAAGGAGATGTCTCCTAGCGATCCTGAGGCTTAATGCCGCTGATCTTGGTCGCGAAGGATGCGACTTCGTCAGGGCTATACTTGGTATGCACCCTCTTTGCCGACGGCGGTTGGTTTGTCAAAAACACGCCCTTGCGCCATTCTTTGGAGGGCCGGATAGGCCGCGGTGTGAAGCCTCCACCGCAATTCGGGCAGACATTGGCCAGAATCTTTTCGGCACAGTCTGCGCAGAACGTGCACTCGTAGGAGCAAATGCGTGCCTCCACGGCAGCCGGTGGGAGGTCTTTGTCGCAATATTCACAATTGGGACGTATTTCAAGGACCATGCTGCAGATTCAAGGCTAAGTGTGATAGTAATTGTGTCGGAAAACGTGCTTGGGACGTTGGAGGAGCGAACGGGGATCAGGAAGTGGTGATGAAAAGGCGGGAAACGGGAGGACGAGCGGGGGAGGCTGGGCGCATATGTGATCTCCGGCATCTCAGCCCTTGGCACAGAGACTTCACAATTTTTGGCCTAGCGCATGAGAAGTACGTCCTCTTGAGAGTGAGCCAGTTCTCGCCTACAAGTGCCAAGGAGTGCTGTTAACATTCAGAGTAGTTTCTTTCATTATACAACATATCTTCCTCATAAAACTAAATACAGATGAAGGCCATTCTAGCAGATCAATCTACCGCGTGCACCCTAGATGGCCAAAGATGCTACTCCGTCAGTCTCTAGTACCACGTATCAGGGCCGAAGTAGCCCTTGGCAGGCATCTCAGTCAACAGAACCAGCGGGTTTTCGCCGCCTCCTCCATCCATAGTGTTGCCGTTGACAAGGTTTCCCCACCAGTTGATATCAACCTCTTTCCATTGCACCGCAAAGAAAATGATAATGGCAGAGAAGGCTACACCGCCCTGCAGGCCAGCAGCAAGGACATAGTTGTACTTCTCCCACCAGGCGAGCTTGTACCGCTTGAGATACCACATGAAAGCGATGGAGACGTAGACTCCACCAATCCAGTATGACAGGTTCGTGGGAGCCCAGTAGATCATACCATTGAAAACAAGCGAAGGATGAACGTGCTTCAACCAGGAAATAGGGACGAACAAGCCGACGTTGAGAATACCAAACAGGCCAGCGGGGAGAGACGACTTGGCGGCAGCGCGCGCCTGAGGCCCAAAGCGCTTCACTGTCCACCAGGCCAGAGCAAGGAGGAAACCAAGCAGGAAGCAGTATTTGATGGCGGGGTAAATCTGGGTAAAGACTCGCTCAGGACCAAGGGCGCCCCAAACAACGGATGACGAGAAAAAGACGACTGCAGAGCCAGCACAAGTGAATTTCTGCTTCTGACCAGGCGTGCAGATGTCCTGAATGCCATGGTCCACGAAATCCACGACGGCGTAGCAAACGAGGGCGGTAATCAGTGCGCTGATGACCTGGCCACGGTACATAGCTCGTGGCGGGACCTTCGCATAGAAGCCCATCTTTTGGTCACCAAGGTAGTTATCAGCTTGGCCATTGATGTTATAGCCAAAGGCCTTCACAAACATCAGTGCCTCGGGATGCCCAGGGAGTGCGTAGCCGACAATAAGTTCGGTCACGACGTTCAGGCCCTCAGTCGTTCCAGAGATCGCAAAGAGGTAGCTCATAGGGACGAGGAACACGAGGTTAAGACCGATGACAAAGAAGATGGTCCATACCGGGGTATCAAGTTGTGTCCAGGTCGTAAGGATAACGATGGCAAAGATGAACGCGATAAGCGCGATGGAGAGGAACCACCAATCAGGCACTTCGGGATAGGCGCGCATAAGATCAGTGAGTGGATTTTCGAAACCATCATATATCGAGTCATCATAGCTCGCCATACTCTTGAGGTGCTGGCCGGCCTCGCTGAAGCGACCGGTTAGAATAGCCTTCGTGGCACGAGCAGTTCCGGAGACCGTGCGCTTAATCATGTCGACAGCCGAGAGGCACATGGACTTGGTGGAGCGCCACAGCGGCCGCCAGGCGTCAAAGCAGATGAACACCATGGTGAGAGGGTAGAAGGCAAAGAATGCACCATAGAGCATAAGATTACCGGCGGAATAGAAGGCTGGCGAGTACGCCTGATACGCCGTCTCGTTGATGATAGCGGTGCCTGGGACCAGGATCTTCTTGATTTCGTAGTGTCCACCCGTGTTGTTGAAGATACCCGACGAGTTGATGGGTAGATACGCAGTGTTGCTGATGTTGTTAAAGTACAGACCAATAATAATAAGACCTCCAAGAAGAGCACCTGAGAATTGTTGGATGGCGGCAAAGAAGGGCGTCTGCAGGGGCTGGAAGGCGTAGCTCATGACATTCCAGTCAAAGGTGGGAATAGGGTTGAAGCCCAGACCTGCCTGTGAGCCGGTGATGAGGTTGACTTTGAAGTTGTTCGGCGCAATCCAGCACATCCAAGCAAATGTACTCAGCGCAGTGAAAAGGTAGTCCGGGATCCAGAAGTAGAGGAACATGGCGCCAAACACGGCAAAAAAGAACTTATAACGCGAGATTGTCCAGCCGTGGATAGACTCCCGGGTCTCGCCCACAAGAAGAGCTCTGTTGAGGGCAACAGTCGGGAGCACACTCGGCCAGATAGCCTCCACGGGATAGATGACGAACCGGCGCATCAGTCCCGAGAACCCGATACCCATCATTTGCGTTGAGAGCAGAAGGAGGATTCCGTATCCAGGATTAAGCCACGAGTCCTTGTAAAAGATTTCTTGGGTTTGCAGGTTGTAGAAGACATAGGCGGTTCCGAGACTGACGTTGAAGATGACGGTCGATAGCATTTGCTCCTTATAAGTCCAAGGCCCAGGGTTGAGAGAGATGCGCTGGCCACGAACTGTGAAGCCCCAGTCAGGCAGAATTAAAGCACAGGCAAGGCCGCAAGGGTACAGGAGGATCTGAATGACCGCCGACGAGATGGTGATGCTGGGGAAACGCGACTGGAACAAGGCATTGGTGAACTGGCCAATGACAGCCCAGATGTAGCCCAACAAGTGCGCCCGGATAGTCTCGCAGGTCATGTTGACATCGTCATCCGGAGTGGTGATGGCGCGGACCTCGGGATAGGGCGAGTAGAAACGGTTGAGAGCCGCCTCGGTTCGGATCTCGAGAGACCAGTCCTCCTCCGCGCCCTTGTCCGAGGGTCCCTCGAGCAAAAGTTCCATTTTTTCGCGCGTCGATTGCGGAAAGTTGTAATCATACTCGTGGTAGTTGAGCATCTCGATGAGGATCTGGCGGGCCTCGTCGGTGGATATTTCGTCCACCTTGTCCACGACGAGCTTAAGATCGTCGCGAGGGGCGACAGCATCTGAGCCGTCACCTCCAAACGCGGAGATGACATGGCTCAGATCTGTTTTGTGCTCGATTCCGTCATTGCCGACGTGGGTGGGCGAGCCACCGTCGTGGGCGACAATGTCCTCCTCGTAGGGTGTCTTCTCAGTCATGGTGCTGTCTTTCTTGGGAGGGAAGATGGATGAAGAGGAATTGGCAAAGACAAGACTGGCTCAGGACAGCAGGGCCGCCGTGCTCTGAGCATGCACAGACACAAGCACACGAGATGGGATGCGGAAAATCAGAGGAGTGAGAGAGACAGGGGACACGGAATATATATCAGCAAAGAGACGACAACAGCAGTGGCTCAAATCCACCCCGCCATCAAATGTCGGAAAATGCGACGCTGCGTCTGCATGGCGAGACCAGCTCGATAGGTTGTGGCGCGGAACAGCGGCACATGTAACGCTGCTCCAATTCCTGGCCACCTTCCTATATCGACGGGCTCAATTCAGCCTCTGAAACAAAAATCCCTTTCAAGAGAAGGCACCTCCGCCGGAATGAACCCAGCGCCCATGCACTAGTGTGGTAGGGAGGTTGCTGACAGCACCCAACTGCATGGAGGGGAGGCGAATTGTGTGATAGTGCCAGTCCCTGGCGAAAACGGTTAGCACAGACGCCACGGTGGGAGTCTTTGTATTGCTAGGACAGGGCTCAGAGTACTTCTGCTGAGTGGCTGGCCAGCTGACCGGCTCAGGTCAGTTCCTGGTGTCGACCCAATGCCTTCGGCTGCCCGTCTAGCCTCTCGGTTGCTATCAGCAGTGGCGTCGAAAGCGTATCGGTCCAAGTCCTGTCCAATCCAATGGCCGCGGATTCAGCTCGATGACTAGCACCGAATAGGCAGCTGCCCCAGCTATCTCAGGAACTTTTGCTCTGGGGCTTGATCCCCAGGCGCCAGCCACGCGGGGGCAGCCGACCCCCTTTCCTGCGAAAGGAGGACGAAGAAGCCCGCCAAGACGGCCATGCAGTGGAAATCAATCGCCCAGCCTTCGCCCCAAGCATGGCGTCCTCGGGCCAAGACTTCACAGGCGCTGTTATGGCCGACTGCCGTCTGGGCATTCCTTGGTGGCGTTGATGTCGGGCCGTCCAGGGAATGAAGGCAGAACCGGCTTGGGGGGACTGCGAGCAAGAAACGGCAAGGCGTGACACGTATTCTGGAAGTCTAATCTGGACCCGAAGCTAGAGCAATGCATGCTGTGGTAGCAATCAACCTGGAGTGGACTTGCCAGGTCTCATTTTCAGCTCAAGGCGACGAATCAGCGATCTGGTTCAACCATTCAACTTCTAGGCACTCTGAGACACGGTACCGGCCTGTGGACTGCAGCAAGGCATGCTGACGCCTCAGCTCCTGCAGGCTGCCTGCATAGCACTTCACCCTTCTCGGAGGATATCCGAGGCCAATCCCATAACGAGCCTTTGTCCCCGGTTGGAAGCCTGAGAAGGATTCCCGAGCTCGTTTGTCTTATTACATATAGCCCTTGCCTTAGCTTGAAATGAACAACGAGATGCATGCAGTTTAGAAACAAAAGAACAAGTGTAAGCCACTCCGACCATTAGTACCGCCTTCCCCGCATGCGCCACATGAACTGGTGAACTATGCGGGACCATCACGTAAAAGGCACGCGGATGCACGTTTCTTACATTCAAGCCTAATCAAACAGTGGGCTGCAGTGCCCGAACGGGGCTTCTGGCCGGCTCCTCCCATTTCTGTCATGTGGCGCTGACTCGCATGACAATGGTGTTGACCTTGCTGGTAGATACACAAGTACGGACAAGGGACAGGAAATGAGTGCGATATGGCTGTTATTCCTCCGCAAATGGGCGGAAATGGGTGTCGGTTGCTGACCCTTTCCAAGAGGCAGTTCTTGCTACATGGGACCACCTACGTAGGCAGACAGAGGCAGAGGGAATGAATTCTTAGCCGAAGAGTCTCATGACAAGCTGCATCTCACTATCGCTATGGGGTGGTTGTCAGCCTACTTTAGCTGGCATTGTGTGCCTTCCTTCCCAGGTAAGCAAGACCGATACGCGCACAGGAAGAACTAACAAATAAATGACAAATAAATACAAGAGTCTATTGGTACCTATTTACCACGGATAACATCCAACGAGGCTCTTTCCTAAGAATTCCCTATCTGCCCCCTACTACTATGTGGGTGGCAAGTGAGCCGCTGGAGCTCAACTATACATAGCCGAAAAGACTAGACCGTGCGAAGAAGCATACTGAATAAAGACACGGTGGATCGACCTTGTAGCGATAACTGTTTTCTGCGCTGCACATCACTAGTACATCCGAACTTGAAGTTCCTTGCTTCTGAAGTGCAAGGACCACGGACCACGGACCCTGTGAGCATAACAGTCTGGTGAGTGGTCGGGGAGTGTTCTGGGGCGCGCCATTGAACAGATCTGGTGGCGTCAGTACGCACTGAGGAGGTCATTTTGTATTGCACAATCTCTCCTGCCGCTTGCGACTGCCGAGACCTAATCCTGCTTAACCCGTGTGATTTGCCCACTGCGTTTGATGATGGTCTTCAGCAGCAGCGATTTCTGGCTCATTTTGTGTTGTATTTAGGGTATCTGACGCTGAAAGACTTTCCCACCATTGAACTACTTTAGAGGTGCCCTAACTACGACAGCCTCTAGCTGACCGACTATCAGGCTGTGTGTTCTCTGTAGCAGCCCCCGCAGCTCGACAGCGCTTTATCGCTGTTAAAAATAGATGGCTGTTTAGGTCATGTATTAGGTGCTTACAGAGGACTGCAATCTACAAAATACACACACCAGGCATCGCAATCCCCGACCTTCGCTCGTCATTCGCTGATTTGATGTTGCTCGCATCTCTCCACAGTCCCAACGTCTCGGTCGAGTGAAGGGTTCCCGTCGTCGATATTGGGCTTTTCTGTAGAGAGCCCAAAGTTCCTAACCGTGCAGCCACTTTCCGGCTCCCAACCTTCATGAGAGTTCGGAGCTCCGCTGGTCCAGCTTAGGAGGCTTGGGAGCGGCGGTCGGTCGCGTGGCGTTCCATGGAGCTGCCAAGTCGGTTGTACGGCATCATTCTACTAGGTGGCTAGCGACCTTTCGTTCTCGCTCCCGACAAGAGGGAGTTTCTGCCTCGCGCTTGCCAAAGCTAGCGGAACTTTTGTGCATGGCGCTTGGCTTGTTCTGCAGCGCCCGCCAGTTATTGCGAGGAATCACGGTCAAAAGGGACTGCTGTTTACTAAAGTCCCTCGCTTGTGTGCAACCTTGGCCAGAGCGGCTTGCCCATCGGCACCGCTGCTTCAGGACTCTGTTCGGAGCACAATGCGAGCTATGCCGAATGCCGAGGTCTATTCTGCGGAGGTACACAGAGCAACACCTGTCAGTAGTGGAAGAGATTGCGATTGTTTCCCTAGCGTAACTATGTGCTTCTGTCAATTCGCCCATATCATCGAAGCCACCAGCATTTTACTAGGAGTGGTCATGTGTTGCCCTGAACAGGTAGCTCCCGCATTGCAGTAGCTCAGCCTTGCTGCTCTCTTTTTTCATCTACAGAGTGCAAACTTCCTCAGACACCAAATATTCCGGAGGCCGATCATGTAGCAAAAACTGTAGCTTGCCACTTTGTTTCTGTTGTATCCCCGATCTGGGCCCAAGTGAGCAGGTGGGGAGATTTCGTCCAGAGATTCTTCTGTAACCTGCTCAATGCAGCCCATGATTTCCCTACACCCGAGTCTCTCTTGCTCGGAGAGTTTACTCACGAGGTGCGTTCCGCGGAACTCTGAATGCGAGTCGACTCATCTCTTCAACTGGCCAGTACGGCAGGACATGGGGCTTCTTATCTCGTACCCGAGAAGCTCTTCATGGCACTGAAGCTTTAGGCCTTTGCAATATCCAGATATCCCTTTGGTCTAAAAGTCCCTACGAAGAGTGACTAAAACACGTGGCAGGTCGGCCTTGCATCTTCATCAGTGCAAAGTTCATCATTTTGTGCCTTGAAAGGCGTAACTTCGAAAATCAAGGTACTTCAATAGTAACTGTTGTTAAGGCAGAGTCACCCTACTCCGGCTATAATTTGATCTCCGGCTTATCACAAAAATCAGCTTGATTTGCACTGATCCCATATGGCTTTAGGCTGAACAGGGGATGGTCCCTTGAAATGACCGGAGTAAACCCCGAACTGCGGGATATTTATTATTCCCGGTGTGTCGAGTTTCCTTTCGGGAAGTCTCCTTTATTACGTACGAGCTGGAATGAACAAGGCGCCACAGCTAATATCGCCGTTGAGAGAGGTCCGTCCCCCTGCGTTTGTGCGCCGCGATTATGTAAACGGTGTTTGTCTTTTCCAATATGACATACGTATCTATGAAGTATGCTATATCTTACTCCTCTAAAACATTTTGTAGCTGTAATTACTTGATTCATTAGCCGGAGAGATTAACGTAGCTGATACTGCCGCACATACGGACGGCAATGGCGGTACTGTCACCTGAAGTCAGAAGATAGGGCTACTCTCGGATATGGACCATGCACACTGCAAACGTATCAGAGGGCCTCCAAGATGCCTGCATTGCCTCCAGCCGAGTCGTGGTGTTTTGGCTCTTCCGGCTGCAGTGGCTAGCTGCAGTGTCAATCCAGAGTAATCTAACAACATCATGCACACGGCGGCGTCACCTTGTATAGGGTTCGGGGGCTTCCCGGTAGTATCACTTGACGTTTTATGAGGTCACTACCCTGTAAATTGTTTGGGAGCTCCCTTACCTAAAGTCCAGAATTTACAGTACTTCGTCCATGGCTGTAGTGCAGTTACCTACATCGATATGCGCGCTTCTCAAGGTGGGAGAACGTTGGTAGCAGTGATGCGTAGGCTCTCAAAGTCAAAAACACTCGTTCTTAAAGAGTTATTATGCAGATGGAAAACTTGAGACGTACAGAGTGAGGTGCGCGGCATAAGAGTAGCCAAACGGCAGAAGGGAGGCGTACCCTTTCCACAAACAGCAACTCGAAAGCTGCAGGACTTACCCGATCTCTACTTAGTAACTCGATTACTTACGTTGCTACTATAACTATTGTTTGGAAAGTTTGAGCTCCGCTGGAAGAGGTTATTAGGAATCTTATGTTGGATGTTAATAGGCACGTTTCTTAGCCGGGCAGAGCTCAGTCGGTACTTTGAGGCAGCGTTTGATAGTAAAATTCCAACGAGATATTTAGGTAACCTGAGCTATTTGTGTCTAGAAAGTTATCTTAAGCAGTTCTCTAGACGAAATCATGAATGGATGTCCCACGATTCCTGACTAGACTCTACATAAGATATTTGCCGAAAATTTAGGTACTACTTGCAGCAATCACGTTCGTTACGCAAGAGCCACAGTAGACTCTACTCTTCCTCTAACAGGCATCAGTGAGGCAGATCTTCTTTCATTAGCACACTCCGATATCATTGGCGACGACCAGTTTTACGCAACAGAGGAGCGAGCAATAGAGGAAACCAACGCACCGTAACTCACCAGCCTCTTCTCCATATCACAGTAAACCTGTGAAGCATGTAGAACGCTAATGTTTTCTACCTTTATCATAGTCGAGAAATTATTCACAAATTTCTGCAAGGGTTACTTTTTGGATCATGTCAACATGGCAGCTTCAGGGCGAACGCAATACATGCTGGTCCTAGCAAATTTTTGGTATCGCGGCTTTAGATTAACTTATTTGGGTGGACGATCTCAACAATACGAAACAAATCTTCGGGTGCCCCTAAGTCGTGAGGAGACGAAGCGTCATGCTCTACGCAGTTTCGAAATCATGGACCGATTTCTGTCAGCCAACAACCCAACGCTAAGACCCGGGCGGTGCTCAATGACTTACTTTCTCAGCACAATATTAGTTTCGACTAGGATCTGAAGCAGTTGGCTGTCAGGGGGCAGATGTACAGAACCGGATCTTTGAGATCTGGTACTCTGCCTTGTTGGCCTCTATCGCGTGGGCTGTTTTGCCTGTTGGTTGGGCCATGGAACTCCACGTTTTGAACTTGCAGCACGATATATGTCATGGCGTATACATGTCCCCGTAGCCTCTTTGTCGCGCATGCATTATTCATAGTCAACTTGAAGTTACAGCCCTCCCAATCGTAGTCAAGTACACGTGAGACGACTCGTTCAGTTTAGTTTCATGTAGCGCTTTATCTTGCAGTAGATCTCGAAAATCTATTTCTTTCAGTAAAGATTCCTCCCATGTGATGCAATTCAAGAAACTATTTTCTTCTACAGATTGAAACTTGCTACATTCGAAACTCTATTTCTAGGGTTCCAGCTAGCACCACCAACAGTGCAAGGTTACGCTGACAGCGGCATCGAGCACATGTGATAACCATTTACCCCTATGCCCTATGGCATCGTTAGCGTAAACCTTCAAGTCCATTTCGCCAAGAGGCATGGCAAAAGGAAGGAGTAGGTCAGCGAAAACATGGGATGGTAAGAATCGAGCAGCCTGGTATCCAATTCTTGGATCGAAGCAAGCACACTGTTTTACTGGTAGAACTGGAATAAACGTCCTTGATCTACATGGTCAAGGATCGACTCGCAGTCTAATCTCGGCTAGTCAATACTAGGCGACTGTGCAATGCGCCTTCTTTGGGCAAGCCACGAAGGGCACCGAGGGGGTTTCTCGGGCACCGACTTGTGATGAGTGCTACGAGTTTTAGCCTCTGGATTGTGGTCTGGAAGCCACCAGTCTCGAACGATGACCCACCTCCCTCCTCTCCTGATCAAAAATAACTGCAGGTGGAAATTGGAATGCAGGGCTGTTCTGCCTGAAGGCAGCAAGCAAAGTATACAACAATGGAATTGCCTAGCTTTCAAGTAAACCCGGGCTTCTTCAACTTCTACTGCATTCTCGACCCGGCACTGCTAGTTCAAGACAAGTAACACTAACCCCCAATTGTATTCTGAAGAATTTCACGCTCTTCCTGTACAGTCCAATCCCTCAGCGAATCGGAGTGGGTGCTACTTTTAGGGCTTCGAGGCTGACAGCCTCCAATCCACTTGGCGGCCAGGACCAAAAGCAAAGAGAAGTGCTGATAGTGGCGCGGTACTTGGACCTGGACACTCTCCGAATGAATAGAGCGAGTCATACGACAGTTTATAACACTGTTCTGTTCACGCAAGCGCGTTCCTTTATATCTAGGGGTGAACATGACCCAGACACTCTATAGATTCGCTGCTACATAGACATATCCCCTGCCCAGTTTTACCCCTGCGCTGTCAACGGGTTGGGCGGGTGTGAGTGGATCGAGCGGGAGACTTCCATACTGTTCTTAATCCATTAGGCTGAGCCACCCAAAAGAATTGGGAATCTTCTCCGTACATTCCAATAGTACACTATTGAGCGCCACACACGGAGCATTCTAGCACAGTATTTAGCAAAACCTCCGTGTTGTATTATTATTAGCCCAGGGGTACTTGTATTCACGCCCCGCAATGCAGAAGAGCGCGCATATGAATATAACCAGGCACGTGCCCCTTTACCAGAAGGGTGCACTGCGTGACATGCCAGTGTGCCATCAACATTTGTCCGCGTTGTCACACATTTGCATGCTGTGATACCTCGGAGTCACACTCAGCAACATGCCATCCCTAGTGTCTTGCGTTGTGGCAGCGCTCACGGCTGCCAGCGGCGCGGCAGGTCGATCGTATGCGCTGTCCAAGACCTACGACGCCTCCAACTTCTTCGACCAATTTGACTTCCAGACGGTACGTGAGCTACCGACTGAAAATTTTACAACTGTAGCAACTAACACCGGAGTTTTCAAGACCGGCACGAACCCGAACCAGCCAGACGACAATTGGTCCTGGGTGACGTACCAGGCGAAAACAGACGCCATTAACAAGGGGCTTGCTGCGATAAAGAATGGCGAAGTATATCTCGGCGTGGATTATACGAATCAACTGCCAACACAGTCGAATTCGCCTGGTCGTCCCACGTTACGCGTCCAGTCCAAAGATTCGTTCAAGCATGGCTTGGTCATCACAAGGTTCAGTCATCTGCCTCAGCCTGTCTGCGGCGGCTGGCCAGGCTTGTAAGGATAAGCGATTCGCAAGAAGGACCAGATCTACGACTAACGAGAACTAGCTGGACGGTCGGTACCGGGCAGTGGCCTACGGCCGGTGAGATTGATCTCTATGAGGGCTGGCATCTTCAGCCAAATAATAAGGTGGCGCTTCACGTTGGCCCCAGCAGCGCGATCGGTCAATGCACTCTGGACCAGTCCTCTCAAAAAGCGCAAGTTCTGACCGGAAACTGCGACAACACATTCAACGACGGTGTTCACCAATTTACCAATCAAGGCTGCCAATCCGAAGAGACTCAAAATGGAATTTGGGGATCCTCCCAGGGCGGCATCCGTAAGTATCCAACGCAATGCCACCGCACTTGGATGATTTCTGACAGGTTACTGTACTGCAGAGGCTCTTGAATGGACGACCGACTATATCAAAATATATACGTGGCAGGCCAGCGCGGCGCCCAGCAACATCGGCGATGCGAAGCCTGATACCTCTTCTTGGGGCACACCATCTGTGCAGCTGACAAAGTCGACTTGTGACACAGAGACCGCATTCTCGGATCAGAAACTTCTCTTCACGCTTCCTTTCTGCGGCAACCCCCCCGGAAATGACCAGTTCTGGGCACAGTTGGCCGCGGACGGGAAGAACGGGCCGACCTGCCAAAGTATCACGGGCGCGTCCACCTGCGTCGACTACGTTGGCAAGAACCCGCAAGCATTCAAAAACTTTTACTTCCAGATCAAGGACATCCGAATCTTCCAAGAAGTGATCCAGAACCAGCTTTCATTGGACAGCAGCAGCGCCTCGTTCACCTTCAACTATGCAGCCAGCCAGTCGAGCAGCGACAACTGGATTGGAGTTTGGCCGACCAGCGATACACAGGCGCCGCAGTCCGGTAGCACCGTTTGGGCCTATGCGGACAAGAGCTCGGGCTCTGTCCTCATTGCACCTACCAGCTCCATGAAATCCGGCACCTATAAGGCGTATCTCTTGGCCAAGGACCGAAGCATCCTTGCCACAATCTCGAGCTTCAACTACGATGGAGGCTCGCAAGGGGTGGCTTTCAGCGTCAAAACCCACTACAACACCAATTGCGCGGGCTCTGTCAACAACAACGTCGATGTTCAGCAGGGCAATGGCGTCTGTGTTAATACAAACTGTGGTGTTGGCAGTCTCGATATCGCATCTGCCGGCAACTGCCCGAATGGCCAGGTTCGCATCAGCTACTGGCAGAATGCCAATTGCGCTGGCGACTGGTACGGCTACGGCTACGGAAGCCGGGGCACTTGCCGCGGATTGTGGTCGGATGGATGGAACTTTCAGTCCATGTGGTTGTCCTGCGCTGACCCCAGCAAAGATTGCGTCCAGCAGGGGAGCTGCTCTGCGGCGCCTGAGCCAGCGGTTGGCGTCTGCCGGGCTGCGTTCCAGCTCAAGACTCGCTATCACGCAGACTGTACCGGCGACGTTCACAACGATGTCACTGTCCAGCAAGGAACTGGCCAGTGCATAAACACCGACTGCGCTGTCGGAAGTCTGGATATCGCGCAGACGGGCAACTGCCCTGACGGACAACTGCGTATAAGCTACTGGGAGCAGGCCGGATGCTCGGGCAAGTGGTTTGGCTATGGCTATGGCAGTAGAAATACTTGCCGGTCGCTTTGGTCTGGCGGCTGGAGCTTCAAGTCTCTCTATGTGAGTTGTGCGAAGCAAAGCGATGACTGCGTTAGTCAACGAACTTGCACGATTGACCAGGTACCAAGCTACGCTATCTGCTAGTACTGTTGCTTTTCAACATGCCTTTCATCAAGCGAAGCTTTAGCCTGCGGCTTCACATGTTAGTTGATCCGACTACGGAGGCGACGCCAACGGCGGCGATATTTAATTCATTGCTATACACCAGCGTTTATTTAACATTGACTAGAGAATATTTCGAATTTATTCGGCTCCATTTTGCTGTAGTTGTATCCTGTGCGTGAATCCACAGGTGCCTTGACCCTTTGTAAGGTGTTTGTTGTGTGTCCGCGTTGCACCGTTAATTCATCTACCCTATTGAAAGCCGCGTGTCTGGGGGTCCGACGACCTTCAACGCCTCGAAAATGTCTTTGTATCCTTTCTTCTCATGCTCTCACAGTGAAGCATAGAATTTACGAGCGTGGCACGAAAAATATTTGTTGATTGGGACTGTTGGTCGGCTAACCAATTACTGCTAGTTGACACTATCAGGGAACACCGTAGCCTACAAAACGTACGAACAGGGCAAAGTTGCTGAAACGAAGAGGAGTGATCATAACCCCGACACCTCAGGCCAGTCAAACACAATGAAAGTCATGCCACAATGCAGCCGAGAGGACCAATGGGGCGACCGTTTAACGAGAGGATAGGCATTGCAGCCTTGTCAGCCCAGCGGCCGAGAAGTACAGTGGGACTCGCGGGGAATTAAGTGGCAAAATATGTTCTATTAATACATGTATCTCTAGCACAGTATGCTGTTCCCAGTCATTTCTCGTGATTTCAGGAAGCCGACAGCAGTCCCAGTTTACTGAGTAGGCGCGGCATCAAGGGTGGTTGTAATCGTCGTGGTCTGGATCGTGTTAGCACGTCTGGATTGCCAGAGCGCACAGCCAAAAGAAGAGACAGCAGCAAAGGAAATTGCAACTGAGAAGGCGCACTTACAGGCGTGACGGTGACGGCGTCGCCAGGGATTCCCCAGCAAGAGCAGGCACTAGCATAGCGGACAGTGCCCGAGCACGCCGAAGCATACCACGGAGGGGCGACAGTGGAGGTGACGGTGCTGAGAAGACAAATCGTTAGTCGAGGAGAGCACACGGGGCTCGTTCACCGTCTACTTACACAGCGGGGGCGGTGACAGTCTTCTGCATGAAGTGACTGCAGTCGCTCTGGGCCAGGGTCACGAAGTCATCGCCGCGGCGAGTGCCAGTGACAGCGCGAGCGCAGTTGTCGGCGTTGCACTCGTTGGCGAGAGCGGCAGGCAGCAGGGCCAGGGCAACAAGTCCAAGGAAGTTCTGCATGATGGTGAAGGATTTGGGGTTGGTTGAAGGGCTAGGTTGTAGATGGAAGAAGATTGTTGGGTTCTAAAAACCAGAATTCTGGGCAGGAGCGCGTTGATATATATATATCCTGAAGTCCACGGAGCAACTCGATATCCACACAACTTTTGCGCCCTCAATTACGCGAGGTCGTCAGGACGACTTTCAATGCTCTCACTGCAACGCTAGCCATATTCGCTTCGGATGCGCGATTAAGACCAATAAGAATGCAATCGTAAAACAATCTGTTTGCTAATCTCGCCGTATTCCTTGCCCTCAGCTGAAGCCATGTCCGTGTTGTTGCCCAACCAGTGGCGCCCGCATGCATTGAGGCTCTCAAGTCTAGAACAGGCAAGATTTGAACGGGCTGCCACCTTGAGGGCAGGGGATATGGCTTGCAGAAGTGGCGGACCAACGCTTGAGGCTTCTCAGCTGCGCCCAGAGGCAGGGAAGGCGGGCGGCTAGTGGAGTCAATAGTCTGTGTTGCGACTCAGCTTGCCCGCGGCGAGATGCAGAAAGAGGATGTAGCGGAGTTGGCAGAGGCCATTGTGCACCAATACCGTATCGTGACAGGTTCGCCTCCCCGACGAGGCAACCGATGACGCCGCCGCCGGCGGGCAGCTTTGGGCTGAGGGACCGGGGGAATCACAGCCACGGCCGCGTTGCTCTCGGGCCTGGCGCGTCGTTTGGCACCATTGTTTCTCGTACCACTGCTCTGGTAGCGACAGGCCGAGCGGTGGCGTTCGCTAGCCTGGGTTGTTGCCATCGCCATAGCCCAACAATGAAACAATAATCAGATGTGGACAAACTCCGGGCGTCTTCAACGACGGGAAGGCAGACTTTCAGGGTAATTACGCACCGACCTTCCGGCTCGATCGGAATGGAACTAGGGAATCTCAGGCAGGCTTGGAGGTCACGGGGAACGCCCTGTAACGGCGGCTTGTGCCGTCGCTTCTCTTTTGGGGGAAGCTCTGGTGACAGCGGTGAGGCCGTGACGCCGGAGAGTTTCGTACGACGTGGTCAGCCTCTTTCAGCCACAATATAATTTACACATCGTCCAATTTCACCTTCAGCTGCTTCCTAATGCCAAGACCAACGGGAATCATCTGTGGCTGTCGAACACGTACCAAGGGGCCGTTGCTTTCCCTGACGAGGTCATATCTTGCGTCGGGTACACATATTGGCCCGAATGTGTGCATAAAGTAATGCGCTCAACATACGCATGACAAATTCAATGGTTACTGAAACTTATATTTCAAGCCACTTCCTATTCTAGGTAGTCCTCCTTGGTCTCATGGGCAATCAGATCGAACATGGGTTTGGCGGAGAACCAGGCAGTGGCATGCTGGCCGAGCGTCTCGTACGTCTCCTGGGCCTCGGCGTGGCCAACCTCCTTGAGCGTGGTGCCCGGGTGGGCGCAGGCGGCCATGGCAACGAGCTGGGAGTGGCAGAGGCTCTCAAGAGCTACGAACCAGAAGACAGCAGCCTCGATGGAGGCCCCGGCGGTGAGGAGGCCGTGGTTGCGCAAGATGGCGGCCTTCTTGCCGCCAATGGCCTCGGCGATGGCATTGCCCTCGGTGCCGCCCAGCACGATGCCATCGAACTGGTCGTAGAGCGCAATGTCGTTGTAAAAGGTGCACGCGTCCTGCGAGATGAAGGCCAGCGGGAGGCCAAGGCCAGAAAAGGTCCTGCCGTAGAAGGAGTGTGCGTGGGCTGCGCAGATAACATCTGGACGTGCGCGATGCACTGATTTCTCGCAATTAGCGTTGCCTCTTGCGATTGCCATGTCTTGGCAGAGTCTCCATAGACCGTGCTTACCAGCGGCGTGGATGAGGAACGCCGATTGATTGACGAGCTTGCAGCTTCCGTGGTCAATCACCTTACCCTCGTCGTCAAGGCGGACGAGATCGGAGCGCTTAATCAGCGCGAACGAGACCCCGAGAGGATTCACCCAGAACGTGTCGGGCTCAACAGGATCCTAGCCGCGTACATGGGTGTCTTAGTGACTATGTCAGGTCCAATGGATGGTGACATCGTGAGCTTCTTACGCGGAGTGTAATGTGGCCGGCGACGCCCTCATTCAGGCCATACTTGGCGAAGATGCGGAAGGCGGCCGTGAGGCGCCCCTTCAGGTACTCGCGCTCCTCGCGCTTGTCGTCAAAGGTGCGAGGCTGCGGGAAGCCGCCCTTTGCAGAGAAGTCATAGCGGAACTTCTTCTCCTCGCCGCCTGCGGCCTTGTCGGGGTGTACTGCGGGCGCCATGATGCTCTGTTAGCTCTGCTGGAAGGTGTGATGGTGTTGATGAGGGGTTGCTATAAGAGAGTCAGCATCGCAACGTCAGCAATGGTACCTCAGGGCTGATCTTGCCGATTCATGACATGCACTAATCTATTTGTCGAGTAGTTAACCTCTAACCTCGGTCAGCGTGGCTTCATCGAAGTGGTAAGCTGGGAAAGCGGGGTCGATGATTGGGCCGTGGGGAAGCTGGAGTGCCGGATTCTGGTAGCCAGGCCTTCTACTTGAAAAGTAGAAATAAGACGACATGTAGGATCTGCAGGGGATGTTAATCCTGATTGCGAGTGCAAGGCTAAGGTAGTGACAGGGAAGCTACTATCTCATCAGCGCCTGAGGAATCTAATGACTGTTGAATGTAAGTCTAGTTCCGTTGGCTCTGCGCTGTCAAGGAGAAACCGTTCTCAATTCTTCCAGGGCAATACTCGAGATGAATCCCGTCCAGTTAATAGCTTTTCAAGGCCACCAGCTTCTCAACGGTAGATTATACATTCGCATCTTCCTGAACCCGGTCGGGAACTGCGTAAAATTGTGCTAATATAGGCTAAAAATGCGGAGTGTGCTCTCCACTGAACTGCATTTACAACTTTGCATCGAAGAAAATGCGGACAAACTCAGCGTCGCTGTCCTGGGTTATATCTCTAAGCGCCTGGCTTCTCTATGTGACATGATTTGCGTGTTACCGTTTTGCCTTTGTGGCCTGCTTCACCACTGCGTCTGTAGTACCAGCTGACGTAACCAGCTTTCTTTATTGCTTCCCTGTATTCTCTCTCTCTCTCGCTGGAGCCTAGTCCTTTAATGCCCGACCTCTCATTCTTGAGGCCGACACCGACCACTTTCGCCATGGATCCCTCCTCATTCGCGTCGGCTGCCGCCAGCCTGTTGGGGGTAACGATCCAGAT
This sequence comes from Cordyceps pruinosa, assembly GCA_003025255.1. NCBI lineage: Eukaryota > Fungi > Ascomycota > Sordariomycetes > Hypocreales > Cordycipitaceae > Cordyceps > Cordyceps pruinosa. The sequence continues at coordinate 143,532 of LUFD01004618.1, forward strand.
AACGGGATCGCTTTATGGGAACTGGGATAACTCAAGCCCAGTGCTAGTCGAGCGCCTGATCTACGAGCTTTCGCAGCTTCGCACGGTCCTTCAGTCTCTCGAAGCGACAGCCTTGTCTATTGCAGAGAGCATATACCCCCCTCCACAAGACCTCCTCGTTCGCCTCGAAGAGGTGAAAGCCTGCCTCAACTCGTTGGGCTCAGTTCTGCTTAGACAGGATAGTCATACTGTTTTCAGTTTCCAAGATTATGAGTTTCCTTGGCGGTCATTCAACGCGCCCATGTCCTCACCGGGCAGCAAGCTCCCATTGACGATGGCGGAAGCTGTCAGCAGCCTACATGGTCTTCAAGCGTGTCGCTCCAAGTTGGGGAAGAGGTAAGCCCACAACACCCCCGGCCTGGATAACGTCCTAATCACTGCCAAGTATTACAAAATCTGTCTTTTCGTCAGTCGAAGAGCTTCTTCCACAGCGCATCATAAACCCGACTGGAATCCTATGGAAGGATCGTGCTGACTATCATGGATCCCATGAAGCCGCTCGCAAAGCCAGGATCCCACGCACTGGCAAGTGGTTTGTGGATAGTTACAGCTTCCGGCGATGGCTTCTTGGAGAAAATGTTCCCGACATTCTCTTCTGCACCGGGAGTCCAGGATCTGGAAAGACCATTGTAACGTTTGTGACCTCTATTTCTTATACCTCCATGGCTCGGGACTAATGTCGTGGGATGCACAGATCCTTGGCTATCGAAGCAGTCCAAAAGTTGCAGCGGAAACCCACATCCCCTGAGATTGGTCTCGCCTACTTCTATTTCACTTACAAAATCCCTATCCCACTACACAATGTTGCTCTAGCTCTGCTTGAGCAATTATTTTTGCAATCCCAATCGCCGGTCGAAGAAGTGGCTCAGCTCGAAGAGTTTGCTGCAAAAGGGGGGCGAATTCCTTTCTCGCGTATCATCTCTACACTTTTAACCGTATCACGGAAATTTCGGAGAGCATACATCATCCTCGATGCTGTGGATGAATGCCCCCCCGATTACCAGAACGACTTATTGCATCTCCTCACCTCGATCCGTGAGTCGCCGACTCGGCTGCTCGCTTTTTTAGGGCCTCATATGACGTTTGGCATCTTCAAGCATAGCCCAAAGATCGAAATATTTCCATCAGAAAACGACATAAAACTATACGCAGAGTCTCGACTGCTGGCATTGCATCCTCAGAACGATGCATTGCGTGACAGAATCATGGCTGCTGCCTTGAAGAGCTGGGAGTTGTATCGCGCGTAAGCCACACTCCTTCCACCCCCAAGGCTTGAATATTGAGAACTTTTTCCTAACTTATTTCTGTTGAACTTCAAGGTTTCTGCCCGTTGTCTTTCTACTTAATACTATCCTGCGCGATGATACTACTCGCGAAATCACGATACGGTGGCTCGAACAGACTCCCCCAAGTCTACATACAGTCTACCAAGATGTCTTCGAGCGGATACAGCATCAGGAGCCGCACATGGTGCAGATAGCCACAAGAACTCTCACATGGCTGTATTATTCTCAGCGGCCACTCCAACCATTCGAACTTATCGAGATCCACCGCTATGCCGCCTCAGAAGTTGATGTAGAAGTCGATGCTGACCTGATTGTCAGAGCATGCATGGGGTTAGTACGAGACAGAGGAACAATTTCCTTTATTCATTTTTCAGTCAGAGAGTTTATCGCGACCTTGGGGATTGATGAAGAGGCTGTCTCCTCGCTTTGCCTCGACTACCTAAGTAGCCTGAAGATCGATCAAGTAACCAGTCTATCGACCGTCGACAATCTGATGCGTTCCAACCCGCTTTTGAACTATCTCGGCGACTACTGGGGTCGCCATGTACACAACACAACTCGCCAGCTTGGTATGGTACCAACACGCATCAAACAGTTATGCTCGCGGCTCTTGAATGACCAGTCGAAAGTCGAAATCTTATGTCACATTATATTCAAGTCTCGACGCCAAACTGGAGAGCAGCCCCTCAAGGACGGACTAGTCAAGTCTTCATGGCTGCACCTTGTTGCGTATTTTGGACTGGACTGGGCTATTGACCCCCCAATTTCCGCTCTGTATTTAGCGACCCGGCGGGACGAGTGGGATCGGACACCATTGCATATCGCTGCCGCAAATGGGCTAGACAAATGTGTCAGAGCTCTTTTACAGTATGATTCACCGAATGATAAAGACGCAGAGGGAAGGACCGCGTGGCATTACGCTGCCATGAGTGGAAGCTCTGAGGCTGTCCTTCATTTGATTGGATCTAGCTCCGATGGCTCGGCTTCCAGTAAACCAAGCCCTACAACAGGCTTGGGAGCTGAAACTGTTGGCAGTGGGAAATCGCCGCTCGAATACGCAGCGCTGAACGGGAATATAAATATATTCCGCGCGCTCCTAACGCTGTACACGTCACATTCTAACCAAACCTTCAACCCCGACATATACTTGGAAAAGGCATTCGTGGCGGCTTTAGAAACCTGGAAGACAGAAATCGTCGAAAATCTCCTGTCTGAAGATTATATCCCGACCCACAGGCATCTCATAGTGGCAATCAAGGCAGGATTCTACGACGCAGTGCAACTTCTTCTTGAACACCGGCGAGAGGTTAAAGACGCGGGTGAAAAGGGTGATTCATCGTTGGTTACTGCTGCCGGTGAGGCACGGAACAAGCTTGTGCAGTTTTTCATCTGGAACGGACCAGTGCTCGGCACATCTGTCCAGGATCTTGATGCAGCTCTCTGCGTTGCTGTTAAAAACGGCAACGTCGACGAGGCGCGGACACTACTAGAAGCTAGGGCGTCGCCGAGGGGCTTGGTTGACGGTATGTACGGGCGACGAGAGCGACCATCTAATCAAAAATACCCCTGCCTTATACCGTCCCGCACTTTCTCCTAGTAGATACCCTCCTTTACCCTCTATAGCCCCCTATTATAAGTATATATTTATTATATAAATATTACTAAAACTATACTTTTATATACTATTATAGTATTAATATTTATATTATATAAAAAAAAATATATATATATATATAAAAGTATACTTTTTTTATTATTATAAAAGAATTAATAAAAAAAAAATATATATAAAAGTATACTTTCTTTTATTATTACTATAAAAAAATAATAAAAAAGGTAATAAAAAATAAAAAAAATAAAAAAATAAAAGTATA
>LUFD01004620.1:2555-14481 GCA_003025255.1 Cordyceps pruinosa
TCGACCAGACTTGAAAGTACATACATCGCTTATGCCTTGGTCGCACATCATGCTGGGTCTCAACGCTCCGTGGCTAACCGCGGACGGCCTGGTCAGCCCCCGGCTCGGCGCGCGGCATATGCAGCCCAGAGCCCTGCGAAATCATCAACCTCCATTCTGCCTTGATTTACAAAAAGGCTGCAAATTGCGCAAGACATGCAGCATCCTGATCCGCGGAACCGTTGGGCTCTCTCTGCTTTCTCACCGGTGCGGCATTGATTCCGCGAGCAGGACGGCTGGCCTCTGCATGGGTGCCCTGCAAGTCGGCTCCCAAGCTATCACAATGTTCCTGGTGAATGCTTTGTGCAGTCGGTAGTATGTGATGTATGCAGCGTCTCGCAAGTCTGGAACAGGAGCTGAGAACACAGACAACGCTTGGGCAAGTGTCTACATGGCATACAGCGACGCAGGCCGCCGGTGATGTTATGGGCCCCAACATGATGCATGGAATTGTCTGCGGAGGGTTAGGCACCATGCAACGGCGGATGCTAACGTTGCAGCACGCCTGACGGTATAGCGAGCAGCTGTTCCTGTTTTTTGTTACGCGAGCTTGATACGAGGAGGTTACGGCCAGACGAAGATCCCGAGGGAACATGACCTTTGTGGCAAACGAATAAAACAGAAAGGCCGCTTGACTGACACCAAGACCACCTCTACCCATGTGCGAGACGGGGATCTACATGCATGCGGTGCGAGCGAAGGATGCAAATTGTCACTACATATGACACATTGTTCCGGCTGTCGCACCGGCCGGGGGTTCTGCTCGAATGCAGCATTGATTGCCACACGCCTCCTTCCTTTTTGTCTCGTTTTTAGACTGGGCTGAAATCTCGGAAAACGTGCCAGAGTTGGAAATGGTCTGGCCCGTCGACCCTCCCATCGCTGCTCATCAGCTTCCCACTAGTGAGTGGCCGTCTGCACAAACCTGTCAGCGATATTCACGCCGTCGCCCTGCTGGGCTCTTGAAATCTCAGATCCCGGTAAGAAGCCTCAAGTCCGTCCGCCAATCTGACGTGGAGCTGAGTGCACCAAGCAACGCTCAATTGTGGTCGCGCCGACCCGAGAGGAAAGAATAGCCCTGCTGCGATGTGTGTTCTTCAGAGCGATTGGTTTGAAAAGGCATGAGCGAAAAGAGGACACCTGAAAACAAGAAGCTGGCAATATTGCTTTTGGTTGAGCCCATGTTATCGCGAAAGCCTTGCAACCCTAACCTCAATGGTGCCGTAATGGCCCGACAGGGCTGGACTACACGCCACGCTACTGCGCACGAATAGAGAGTTTTCCGAGTCGATCCTCGATGCATCTGGCACCCCTTTTTGTCGCTCGCTGATTATTACCACTACCAGCAGTGGCTGGACATGGGTTTACGTGCTCTCCTCTCAGGGGGCGTGCGTTGGCAAATACGACATGCAGAACACATGTGCAACTTTGAGCAGAGACAGTCATGGGCAAAAAAAAAAAAAAGAGAGAAATACTCACATGTGCCCCTCCTGGTCGTTGCTCAACCCACCTGAAAACGGGCGCCATGCTCATCTTCCCATCTTCCTTGATTGGTCCCTCGCAACGCCTCGATATTGGCCGCTGCAACCCTGCCTTGCCTTTGCCAGAGCATCGAGTAGCGCTGGCCCTGCTCCATTTCTGCTACGACTCCCACACACGGGGGATCCAAAATACCACTGCTCGCTCTGCGAACAGGAGAACAGAAAATGCTGCAGCCTGGACCGCCGTCCCCGTTGCTTGGCGGGGACGCGGCCGGTTGGAATGTTGGGACACCGACACTTGAATTTGCACTCTAGGGGCGTGCGCGGGAAAACAACTCGAAAGCCGAGAAGACGGAGAAACATGGACCCTTCAGAGCAGTACTGGCGGGATGTGTGCACCTACCGGCTGGGAGTTGGCCGAGAAGAGCAAGGGCGGACCCAGCGCTGGCATCGGGAGAATGCCTTTTTTGCACTCATCCTTCCTGCCGCTGCAAGTTCATTTACAAGAATTGGCAGAGAGGGAGGCTGCGGTGGCTGCCCGGCGCGTAATCAACTTGCCAGGCCCTCTACGGCGCCAGCGTGGCTGCGCAAAACCAGGGCCGCCAGCGATTCCCGACAGAACCAAGCTCAGCCTTCCTCTCCGGGGGAGGGTTATTTTTGGACCTTGACCCGTTGCCCAGTCGATTGCCCCCTGTTGCGGCGAAAAGGGAACTCGCTCAAACGTGCGTCACCGCCTCGCGTAGGGAAAGTAAGCCGGGAGTCTGGTAGCCGCAACCCGAGAACGGTTGATGGCAGATGACACGCAGTCGGTGCAAAGCAGAGACATACTTGTCTTTTCTATTCTGTCTTGTTGCATTGATACATGGATGCTCGCCATCATGTAAGCGGCATCAATGCACAGTCAGCCCTCTGTCCCCTTTGTCCCTGTTTCAAGGCTGTGGATGTAAACCGCCGGCAGAACATTCTGACGAAACGTCGCCGAGCCGTCCCTGATAACATAATTTCGTTGACATACGATATGGCCAGTTTGAAATGGGCTCTCCCTCTACCACACGGGATATGCCTAGGGCGACCTCAACCCCAGCTCTCTCAGCAGGCTGTTCCGGTAACCGAAATCTAACACGCGGCCAGTCTTGAGCCACCACGAGGATATGCAGGATCTGCACGGCGCCAACCTGAAAGCCACGGCCGCGCAAGACAGATGCGCATCTACATACGACCCCTCACTACTTGCGCCGCGTCCTCAAACCTACCTGGGCACGCGCTGGTTGGGACAGAAATAGAGCGGTTTGGGGTCTCACCGTCCGGAACGGGCGGCAAGCCTCAAGCACGGGCTTTTTGTGAGATCGCGGCCTCACTTCAGACGCAGACCCTGATTGCGTCGCCCTTGCTTGCGAAGCCTGCGCTCTTGTGCTAGCCTAAGTGGCGCATTTCAGGGTTTCCCTTCTTCCCCCCAGTTCCCGGCGGGCGTGGCATTACGTATGCGCCCTTGCTCTGTCAGGACCACGGCGCCGCCGTCCACGGCCCTGACTCGAACGTTGCCAACTCCACAGCCACCAGAGGCTCTCTGAGGGACGCGCGGCGCAACATCGGACGTACCCTCCCCTCTCTCCGAAAAGGGGGAATTAGACTCTCTTCCGTTATCCAAGCATGACTTCTCTCCGGGGTAAGTTGGTCCAATGCCGTATTAGACTTTCCGATTGCCTAGAGATAGCCAGTGAATGATGACAAGAGCCAAGCAAATGCACAGTTGCGCTTGTCCGTGTCAATATTGCCTTTGCCACAGAGGCTGGACCTGTGAGTTGCAAGGTAAAGGTATTTGAAATCTGACGAATGTTTCATCTTCTTTGAATAGCATCCAGCTCTTCTAGATGGGTGCCTTGCCAAGCAGTTTCTCGTCCTTGGTGGGGGTGTGTATATGCCAATCGGAGAACCACGAGCACGTGAACAAACCTACCAAAAGTTGCATGAAACACATTTGAAAGGTCGTACAACCTCTTCTGCCGCGGCGGGAAACGAAATTTCCCTTTGCCCCAGTGACGTCAAGCTGACTTGACTCCCTGGTTCCGGCTGTTCACTTGTTCACTTTGCATGAATACGAGGAGAGAGAGGGGGAACCCTTACTTTTGCTCGAACTGCCTGGCTCAGTTGATAACACTCAAGGGCTATTAGAGCCACTATAGAGAGAGGGGCAGTCGTCGCTTCTCGTATGTCCAGAGAGAAAGTGGCAAATGAACGATAAGGAACCACAGGAGAAGGAACCACAGGTTGTAAAAACGCTACCCGATATTGCTGGGTAAATGGAGACCCCGTGGAATGAGCATCCTGGTTGATGACCTCTCGCTCACGAGCCCGTCTTACACGTTTCGTCGAGTAGGCTCCTACCCGTGCAGGAATGGCAAGCGATCCTCGAGTAAAGGAGCGTCCCCCGGATACTTGCGAATCCCTCCACGTGAAAGCGAAGGGATCCGGGGCCCGTGTCGCGGGTCAGCAGAGGAAGACATTAGGGGGAGGCGGAGAGGAGCATGCCGTTCAACTCCTCTCTTTTCTCAAAAGGTCCCTGGGTAAAACGGAAAGAAGACGGGGAGCGGGTTCGCGGCCCTTGTGGCAAGCCGGAAAGCTTGCAATCCCCCTCCGCGGGCCCCGACAAGTGTCGCTGCTGAGGTGGTCTTTGATCCCCCTGAGTCCGCAGAGAGGTCCCGGGTACAAGGGGGGGTGGCGTATTTGCCGAAGTGGAATCTCGGTGTGTGCGTGGTGTGCTGTTGTTCTTGGCTTGCGTGGAATCTCGCTGTTACTGCGGCTGGTCGGGGCAGAGCATGATGCCATCGTGGCGGTTTCGTTGCCAGTACGATGGCGAATACCGTCATACAGCACACGGTAGTATGCTACCTTGTTACTAGACAACTAGAAACAACTAGGGGGCATTTCGACAGTACGGGAGAAATATTGTGTAGTGAGTTGTAAATCCGTAAAATTGCATTTCCTCATGCCCATCTGTAGAACTTTCTAGTTTGCCCGAACTCATTACCCCTAAACGCCCAATTTTCGCAGATCAAAGTTGTATGATTTTTCTTTTGTATACCAATACGTCGACATAAGAAAAAAGGTAAAGCAGATATCAGCCAACCCATCTACGGGCGCTGCGGAAGAGACGGACCCAAGGTCCAAACTCGCCCCAGGCCTCGGCCGCCCCGTCCGGGATGTAGCTGGCGACGCCGGCCATGATGGTGCGCTCCGGGTGCGGCATCATGGCCACGAAGCGCCCGTCCCTGCTCTGCACGGCGGCGATGCCGCCGGGGCTGCCGTTGGGGTTGTACGGGTACTTCTCCGTGACGCCGAGGCGGTTGTCGACGTAGCGCATCGGGATCATGCCAGCGTCCGAGAGGTGCTGGTACGAGTTGGGCGAGCCAAACAGGGCGCGGCCCTCGCCGTGCGCCACGGCGACGGGGAGGGAGGAGCCGCTCATGCCGTGGAAGAAGACGGAGGGCCTCGACTCGTCCACGTCCACGCGGACCATGCTGACGCGGCCCTCGAACTGCTGCGAGGCGTTGTCGACAAAGTTGGGCCAGTGCTCCGTGCCGGGGATCAGGGACTTGATGCGGGTGAGCATCTGGCAGCCGTTGCAGATGCCGAGCGCAAAGGTGTCGGGGCGGTTGAAGAAGCTGGCAAACTCGCCGCAGGCGGTCTTGTTCATCAGGATCGACTGGGCCCAGCCGTTGCCGGCGCCGAGGACGTCACCGTACGAGAAGCCTCCAGGGCAGGCGAGACCGACAAAGTCAGTTAGGGTGCGGCCGCCGAGAACATCGGTCATGTGAAGATCAACGGCCTCGAAGCCAGCAGCGCGGAACGAGTAGGCCAGTTCCGCGTACCCGTTGACGCCCTGCTCGCGAAGAATAGCAACACGGGGAGGCTTGGTGAACATGCCAGTGATGGACTTGGCCAGGGGCATAATGTTCTCGGACGGGGAGAAGCTGAGCTTGTAGGAGATACCGGGGTCCTCGTTGTCTTCAATGAGAGAGAACTCGGAATCAGCCCCAGCAGCAGTGTCACGCAGGCGCTGCATGGCATATGAGGTTTTGCTCCACCACTTCTGCATCTCGGCACGCTCGAGCGTAGCAAAGGGAGTGGCGCCGTAGCGAATGGAGAGATTCTGTCTGGACTTGGGCTTCACCGCGCCGAACTTGCGGATGAGGCCAGGAGGAGGACCGCAAGTAGCGAAGCAACGCTTGAAGTTCATCTCGTCGGATTTGCGGATCTGGAAGACGGCACCGAGCTCTTCGTTGAACAGGGCATCAATCATATCAGCAGGGCTACTAGACTTGGAAATGCCATCCATCATAATGTCCACGCCACAGCGGCCAGCAAACATCATTTCCGCAACGGTAGTAATGAGGCCACCATCGGATCGGTCGTGATAAGCAAGGACAACTCCACTCTTATGAAGCTGATCCAGAGCATCATAGTAGTCCGTGATCATATCAAAGTTCTTCATGTCGGGCGCTTCGTTGCCCAGAGCACTGAGAGACTGGGCCAGGGCAGAGCCGCCCATGGCCCTGCGGCCCTCGGCCAGATCTACGAACATGAGCAGAGTCTCACCGACATCCTCAAGGCGACGGAGCTGAGGCGTCCATGTATTCTTATAATCCTCAACAACTGCGAACGCCGAGATGGCAACGGAGACTGGCGCAGTCACGCTCTTGGACTCTTCGCCGTTTCTCCAGACGGTCTTCATAGAGGTGGAATCCTTGCCGACAGGAATGCTGACATTGAGTGCTGTGCATATTTCCATAGCACCTTGGACGGCCTCGTAGAGAGCAGCACCTTCGCCAGGGTGGCTGACAGCAGCCATCCAGTTCGCGGATAGCTTGACGCGACGAAGGTCACCCATGACATCAGAAGCACCCAGGTTCATGAGCGCTTCAGCGACTGCCATGCGGGCTGAGGCAGCTGGGTCGATAAGCGCAATGTTGGGCTTTTCGCCCATGGCCATGGCTTCGCCCGTCTTCTGGTTCCCACCAATATGGAAGGAGGTTGCGGTGACAGCGACGTTAGAGACAGGTACTTGCCAGGGTCCGACCATCTGGTCTCTGGCGGACAGGCCACCTAAGGTTCTGTCGCCGATTGTGATGAGGAAAGACTTAGACCCAACAGCAGGGAGGTGGAAGACACGCTCAACTGCATGGGAAAGAAGTTTTTGGGTGGACAAGCCGGTTCCGTATGCATTCTCGAGGCTTGCAAGGGCGTTGAAAGGGGCAAGGTTGGGCTTCTTTGAGGTAACAGAGCGCTTCAGCTGTCGCTTAGGAGGGAAGAGTGCATCCATAGGCAGATCGATGGGGCGAGGGTACTCCTTCGACTCGCGGTCGGTGAGGACAAGGTTGCTTCCACCACTGGATGCCTTGGAAACCACGGTACCAACATCAGAGAAGCCGCATCGCTCTCTCTTGCAAATGCTGGTGAAGCGGTTCATGTTGTCGGTATTGATGAGAAGAACGTAGCGTTCCTGTGCCTCATTGCACCAGATCTGGAGCGGGCTCATGCTGCGATCAGCACTCTCCACCTGGCGTAGCTCAAAGTTACCACCGAAGCCAGCATCTTGGACAAGCTCAGGCAAGGCATTCGACAAACCACCGGCACCAACATCGTGGATCATGGCAATCGGGCTCTCGTTGCCCAGGCCGCAGCAAGTGTTAATGACCATCTGGGCACGTCGCTCCATCTCGGGGTTGCCACGCTGGACACTGTCAAAGTCGAGATCGGCATTGCTTTCGCCGGTCGCATTACTCGAGGCAGCGCCGCCACCGAGGCCAATCAGCATGGCAGGGCCACCGAGAACAATTACGTGAGCGCCATCGCGGACGAATCGCTCCTCCTTGAGAGCATGTTCAGGGCGGACAGTGCCCAAGCCACCTGCAATCATGATGGGCTTGTGGTAGCCTCGCCAGTCAGAAACGTCCTTGGCGTCTGCATCGGTAGCGTCGGAAGGAGTGAGCAGAGTACGGAAGACGCCAGTAAGGCATGGCCGTCCAAACTCGTTGTTGAAGCGAGCGCTACCGATGGGAGCTTCGAGCATGATATCAAGACTGCTAGCGTAGTGCGCAGGTCGGCCAATGTCCTTCTCCCAGGGAGCATGGTTGTCGGGGATGAGCAGGTCAGAGACCCAGAAACCGGCAAGGCCAGCCTTGGTCACTGAACCTCTGCCAACAGCACCCTCGTCTCGAATCTCGCCGCCAGAGCCGGTGGCAGCGCCGGGGAAGGGTGAAATGGCGGTCGGGTGGTTGTGAGTCTCGACCTTGGCGAGAATGTGAACAGTTTCGGGCGTAAGCTTCCATGTGCCGGTAGAGTAGTCGGGCGACCAATAGTTGGCGGCCTCGCCCTGCAACACGGCTGCGTTGTCGCTGTAGGCCGAGATGGTATAATCGGGCGTCTTTTTGTGCGTCTCGCGGATCATCTGGAACAAACTCTTGTCTTTGTCGACGCCGTCAATGGTCCAGGCCGAGTTGAAGACCTTGTGGCGGCAGTGCTCCGAGTTGACCTGCGCGAACATGAAGAGTTCGACGTCGTGGGGTGAGCGGCCGAGCTTCTTGAAAACGCCGACCAGGTATTCCATCTCGGATTGGTCAAGGCTGAGGCCCTTTGCCTTGTTGTAGTCGGCGAGGACCGCAAGGGGATCCTTGCCATCGGCGAAGATGTCGACGACCACAAGAGGCGAGGGCGAGCCTTCGGCAAACATGGTCGCGTGTTCGGGCTGGGATCGGTCGAGGAGTTCGGTCATTCGGTCGTGCAGGATGTCGCGGAACGCGGCGATCTGCTGCTCGGTGGCGGGCTGGTCGAATTCAATCATGACGCGCTTCCCGCGCTCAATGCGGTTGACGCCATCGCGCAGCCCGCAGACGTGGGCGATGCTGGTGGCCTTGGAGCTCCATGGCGAGATGTATCGCGGGGTGATGTACAGCGTGAGCACGTTGGCGTTGGTTTCGTCGAGAGGCGCCTGTCGGCTCCCGAAATCCTGCAGGAGCTCGTTGATCTTGTTGAAGACGGCGTCGGAGCTGTCCTTGAGGTCCAGGTAGTAGAACCAGTCGCCCTGGAGCTGCTTCACGGCAGCATCGGCGGCCTTGCCAATGCGGCCCCGGAGCTCGTCCAGGTCCGAGGCCGTGAAGCAGGAACTGCCAACGAGAAACGAGGGGGGCATGATTATCGCGGCAGGGGATGCCGGGCTACCAGCACAACACCTATTTCAAGGATAGAGGGCTGAGGTGGCAAGAAGAATTGCGCGAGACGCGGGCGATGCGAGGATGCGAGTCGTCGGAAGGCTGCCCCTCCATGTTGTTGAGGTTATCTAGGAGGGGCTCTTGGGAAAATTTTCGCCGCCTGCCCAATCGCGGCGGCTGCGACATCGCGGGGTCGGCAGAAAAATGTCCAACTCCACGCCAACCGACACGAGCCGTGAATATTCTATATTATCCAACAATATTAGACATTAATCTACATCATTTTGGCATTGCTTGACACCGTGTGGACATTAGGCCAAGGTTTCCCTCGCAGTACGGAGTGTAGCGGAGTCGGCTCAGTAGCATTTTTGCCGTCCGGCTCCATCTGCATGTCCATCTGCACAAGACCTTGCCGCGGCCTCGGCTCTGTGACTCGCCGCTGACAACTATAATCCCATAATCCAACAGGAGGCCATATCAGTCGGCATCTTCCACATCTCTATTCGTTTTTTGTTACCATTGGTGACCGCTGCCTCCGGCCCTCTATACTGCATCGTCCACCAGTATCCCACCACTACTCCTCCGACCGTTTTGCCCACCACACATCCGACATGGCTTTTAGCCCGCTCAATATCCCAGACAACCTCTACGTCGGAGGGTGAGTTTTGTACAGCCTCCTAATACATCTCCCGATCCTAACACAATGCTTCAGGCTCTGGGCGCTGCGCCGCTCTGACCAGCTGTCCGAGAAGGGCATTACACATGTGCTCTCGCTCTATGGGTTCCCGCCTGGTTCTCTCAAGAACTTCAAAGAGGAGCCCTGGTCCGAATATGGAAAGCAGTACGAACATCTCGTCATTGATATTGACGACGTCGAGGAGACTGACATCCTGGTTCGATTCCCGAAAGCCGTCAAGTTCATCGACGGAGGCCTCAACAGCATCAGTCAAGCAGGCAAGCCAGGAGGCGTTTTTGTCCACTGCGCAGCGGGGAAGTCTCGCTCCGTCTCTTGCATTATAGCCTTCCTACTGTGGAAGTATCCCAATAAATTTGATCCCTCCGGCTCATCCGCAACCCCCAAACCTCGAACAGAGACGGCCGAGGAAGCCTTAAACGCCGCTCTGGCTCTTGTGCGGCAAACTCGCCCCATGGCAGAACCCAACGATGGCTTCATGGAACAGCTACGCATGTGGTGGATAATGGGATGCCCAGACGACGTCGAGGAGCAGCCGCTATACCAGCGCTGGGCGTATCAGCGAGAAGTGAGCGAAAGCCTGGCCGTGGGACAGGCTCCGTCACGCCTCCGTTTTGAAGACGAGCAAGATGAAAAGCTTGAGACGTCCGGGTCGAGCTTGCGCTGCAAGAAGTGCCGTCGTGTACTTGCGACGCCGCAATACATCACCAAGCACAAAGCCAGCGATGGCTCGGCCAACTGCCAGCACTTCTTCATTGAGCCGCTGAGCTGGATGCGACCCGAATTAGAGCAGGGAACGCTCAACGGCCGATTAACTTGCCCCAACGGGCGCTGTGGCGCTGCCGTGGGCCGGTACGATTGGAAGGGGTTCAAGTGCAGTTGCGGTGCCTGGCTTACACCAGCCTTCTCGTTACAGCGAGCAAGGGTTGACGAAGCGACTACATCGGTGTCCGGGGGCAACCTAGGTATTCGACTTCCCCCCAGTTCCGGGCGTGGGAACCTCTAATTCTAGACAATGACATCTTGTGTCCATGCATCATGGTACGTGCGAAATTGCGGATGATGTGGCGGTTTCTACACCTGGGGAGGCTGACGATGCTTGTTTGCTCTAGAGTATTACTATCTTCCAAAGTATGGGTACTGAGGCAGACCCAGGAGAACCCCCAAACGAGCCATCACGAAACGGAAACGCGTGTCAGGATGAATTGTGTCAGGGCATGTGATTCGTCATGAGGTTGGTCGCTCAACCTACATGGCAATCACAGTTACGGCCGTCGAAAAATAAATTAGGCTGCGCTGCACATTTATCAGGGAACTACGAGGTTTGCATTGACGGAGTGGCCGCTGTGCATGAAATCCGCATATCGCTACGCCGGGGCGACGGAGGCCCTCTTCCTGCGACAACGCACGACAACTCCACGTACACTTCCTTCAAGGAAACCTCGCAAGGCTCGCTCATAGCTCAATAAATTTACAATCTCCGGTACGGACCTGTTCCGCGTTGTTAACGACACGCCACGCAGGGAACCTGCATGCATCTGCAAAGCAACGCAGACCAGGCTGGCAAGGCTGGGGGCGTGTGCGTTATTGGCCTTATGGTGATGGTGTCTACCCCGCCCGAGAGATGCATTAGCTCCACGATAATAGAATGATAATTACAGCTCTGAGAATACGCGGATTGCTGCAACTAAGCTTCCCTGAGGGATGGCGGTGTAGTGACGCCGCTAAGATGTGAGCGCCTGGTGCTGTCGTGAGCGGCAAGGTTGCATATTGCGATAGATAAAATCATGAAAATAGCGAATATATTTTGGTTATTTCCTGGGAGACCCAGACAAATATGGGTAGGCCATATTTGGGAGCGGGAAATGGCCGAGTCGTCCATCGCCCGCGACTACATCGGCAGGATCCAGAGCGGCAGCCTTACCAGGTTGGCAACTCGCCAAGTTGAGTAACCTAAACGAAGACCCTACGTTTTCTTTTCGTTATGCTGCCCTGCCAAATTACGGCAAATCCTACGTGTTCAACCCCTACCTCCTCGACATGCTATACGTGCCGAACTATGTCGTTACCTCCGTCTAGCAACAACTGTCGCTGTACACGTGCCACGCACCCACTCTTTCCGAATGGGTGCTGCAGCCCAAAGTGGCCACCATAGCAAAGTGGCCACTTTAGGCGCCCAGCTGTTTTATTTATACCATAGAAATACCACTAAAAATATAAATAATATCTAATTAACCTTATCTTATACGTACTTTACAAGTCTCTAATCTTAGTTATTACTTACTATTAATTTAGTTATATTCTTCTACTTTTTTGACCTTCTAGTGTATATATTAAACCCTCCTCTATACCTTCTTAAGCTCTTCCTCGTCCCTATTAATAACCATTTAATACCCTTTTCTAACCTTAATTAAGCTACCTTTTTAAAGGTAATATCTCTTTTAATTTCTTACTTACCTCTTCCTTTTTTAAGTCTCTTTAATAGTTTTAAGTTAGCTAGAAAG
>LUFD01004650.1:1258-25127 GCA_003025255.1 Cordyceps pruinosa
ATTACAGTGCATACTGAGGCCCCGGCAGCCCACGGCACTATTAACCGCCAATTAGCCGCGCCAACCCGCTACCAGCCACAGCTGTCCAACAGCTGCAAGCTACAACTTCCTGAGTCGAATTCATCTTGGCCGTGACTCACGGCAATTAAATCACAATGAGCCAGTTGTCGAAGCCGGAAGCCAAGGGGCACACTCGGAATAAGTCGTCAACATCACGGAGTACGCATTATCACCCGCTTGCCCTGCCAACGCTCCCAGCTGACACCTGCAGCCTCGAGGCCGCGGGCTTCAACCAAAGGACCACTGGACACTGACGAGTAAGCATCTAAAGGTGTCGCGCGCAACTCCTACATGAGCTAAACTCACAGTGACCCTTTATCGACGCCTGGAACGCCCTCGGCAGCCATGGCATCACCAAACCCCAGCCTGCGCAAGGCTGCTCCAGCGTCCCCGCGCCCAGCCGCCGCCTCGTCACCCGTCTCACAAATCGGCGAGCCGCATCGCAAGGACTTTTCCTTCCTCCTGCGACCTGAGATCTACCATCCGCTCACCCCCCTCAACGTGCCGCTCGCGTTCCGTAGCTCACCGCGCCAGCCGGACCCGCACGACCGGCCCGAGGACCTGCTCGCCCGCGGCCACTTCCGCGCCGCAGCCATCGCCGCCGTGCAGGAGCTCACCGGCAGCGGCGCGGGTCGCGGCGTCGACGCGCGTGACACGCATCGCATATTCGACCTCCTGTACACCCGCCTCGCCTGCCTCACGCTCATCGACGCCACGCCGCTCGCGGCGCAGGAAGTCAAGGCCCTTGAGGACCTCAACAGCGTCCGCACCTACGTCGACGACGCAACTGGCGAGCATCTGGTGCCGTGGGAGCTGCGCGTGCTGAATGTGCGGCTGCAGGCGCTCGGCTTCGGCGACCCGCGCCGCGCCGTCATGAGCTACCACGACCTGGCGCGCGAGGCCCGCGAGCGCATCGCCAAGGCGGCCGCGCGCCACCACCACTCAGCAGCGGAGCTGTGGAAAGCGCGCCTGCAGGAGCTCGGCATCAAGGTCGCCGGCGCGCTCATCGAAATGGACGACCTGACGGGGGCGGCGGACCAGCTGCGGAGCCTGCGCGGCCGCGGCGACGCGCGGCTGGAGCTGTCGCGGGCGCTGCTGTGGCTGCAGCTGGGCGACCCAGACAGCGCCCGAGCCTGCGCGCGACACTGCGTGGGCGATGCGGCGACGACGGAGAGTATCGTCCTGGCGCTGTGCGACATGGCCGACTCGGACTACGAGGCGGCGCTGGCCAGGTGGCAGGCACTGCGGGCAGCGCTCGACGACGAGATGGTCAGCGTCAATGCGGCGACTTGCCTACTGTATCTGGGGCGGATAGTGGAGGGGCGGGAGATTCTGGAGGGGCTGGTGGACGCCGGGTACTCGTCGCACACGCTGCTGTTCAACTTGTCGACCATGTATGAGCTGTGCACGGATAAGAGCAAGGCGTTCAAGGTGAAGCTGACAGAGCGTGTGGCGGCAATGGAGGAGTCACCCGCGGGGTGGGAGAGGACCAACGCCGATTTCAAGCTTTAATGATATAACGATGCTATAATGAAGACCCTCCGATTTTCCATTTCCGCCTGGCGCTGTGCTGCTGCCATCGCACCCACAAAGCACTCAGGAAGCCTTTAGTGTCCTGCCCTGGCCATCACACCATCGTGCAAAAATTGGAGCTGGTGTATATCGTCTCTGAACGGGCGTAATACCCAGAACCCGGCCAACACAGGCGGCCAGCCACAACGCAGCGTGTGTGCAAAGCCAGTCTGCTTTCTGTGCAACCTGTGCCGCCATTCTCAGCTCGATCCAAGGCACAGGCCATTGAAGCAGACGAGGCGCGTTCAACAGGACAGGGAAGTTGTCAAGATGATAGAAAATGAGGAAGAGATTCATCGTGATCCATACGTCCATCAGGAAGCCTCTCAGCGCCAACGGCAACCTCCCTAGCGACGCATCCAGAGCCGGCGCATCAAGCACAACACCGTTCAGATTCCAGAAAAAGACCGACTTCTGCAAGTCGACAGGCTCCGTCCTCTCCACGACTACCGCCTCTTCACCGTCCGCCTCCGCGCGCCGCCAGCTATGCCACGCGTAGCGCGGGATCTTCACCTCCGGCTGGCCCGGGCCGATGATGCGCTCCTCGTCGCCCAGGGTGACGCGGATGCGGCCCTGCACGACCATGAGGTACTCGTCGTGGCCCTGGTGCCAATGCAGGCCGCTGGACCAGGCCGACCGTGGTGGGAGTGTTATGGTGACACGGTCGCGCGCGGTGAGGTCGTACGTGACTGCGTTAGGGAGAGGCCGTACGATGACGGACGGGATGTCGGGTTGACTCATTACTGTTGATGAAAAATAGATGTTGGAGGAACTGTGTATCTTACTGGAGCCTTGTTGTGGATGATGCGCACATCTCGCGCTTATAAGTGCAGCTACCGGTAAACCTGAGGTTGCCCGTATTATAAATCATGGCGCAACAGGCTAGAGCGCCACCACGGAGAACCTAGCTCTGAGAAATCGCATAGCAAACGAAGCCGGAAGGCCCAATGAATATTGGCTTGAAATTAATGCCATGTGTGTATGTAGAAATGGCCCCTTTCGGGCTCCCCTCATTACTCGTAATCACGGCAGCACAGGACCGGCTTTGCAGCGCACCTATTGACAGCACCCGACGCCTTTGCATTCTTCAACAATGTGAAAACTCGGGATTTTTACAAAGAAACGTCGTGAAATTGCCGCGAATCCTTCTTTCGGCGCGTATTAGTGCTGCGAGTGTCCGGGATCCGGCGCCGGCGCTGGGTCGGGCGGTGGAGGGATGGGATCGTGTGCTGGCGGATGCGGATGCGCTGGTGAGCAAGGATGATGATCATGATGCCCGCTGTCGTACGGCGGTGGCGGCTCTGCAGCGTCGAACAGCGGCGTTGTTTCTGTCGGCCTCGGTAAGTACCACAACGGATCATGTCGGCCGCGATACGACGGGAGGGCTGGCTCCGCGCTTCCTTTGTCGTTTCGTCCCTGCACGGATCTGGCGATGGACACCAAGGCGACGATGGCCCAAAAGGTCAGTGCAGTGAAGAAGATGAACGGAAAGACTGAGGGTGAAGAGCTAGGGTCTTGAAACGAGGGCGGTGAAGGAGGCGGACCGCTTCCTGGAGGACCTCCTGTTGGATGAGCGAGAGGCATTGCGGAAGTGTTTGTTGGAGGGAGGTGATGATAAAGGGAAGGATCAGGCTGTGAAGACAAGAGAGGCACATGCGCGATCCTTCACGGCTGATGGCCAATGACATGAGGGCAAAAACGCCACCGACACGCGACAGTACAGACGGAACAAAAGTGACAGAGAATACGAAGATGGGAAAGAAAGCAACTGTAAAGTTTTGGCGACATGGAATTTGCGTCGCTGATGGAACATTTGGGCTTAGGGTCCTGGCGACGCTGTAGCAACGGCTTGAGGATTTCGAGCTGATCCTGACAGCGATCCATCTTGACGGCATGATAAGACTGCTATGGATCGAGATTCCTGAAAACCTGCCAAAGAACAGGCTCCATGTCGGCTGGGCGAACCATGCTGTCAAGGCCCAGCGCCGGGCGACGCCAGCAAGGGCGGGATTCTGAAGCTGCTCGCTCCATGATGCTGCATTCGCAAGGCAGCAATACGAGAGAACAAAGACAAATTTGGCAATGAAGGTATCATTAGCAGGATGCAGAAACCAAAAGCAATTCATCATTGAATTTCTAGTCAACTAGAGAAACTGCCGCTCACGACGAGCCTCCTACTGCGCAGACGATACCGCGTCAAAGCGACACGTTAAGAATGCTATCAAAATTACAAAAAATGCATGCGCATCTTTTGTTAACAGGACAATGGAGCATCATTCATCACCTTTATTCCCCGTTATTTTATAGCGCTCCCGCCGCGGTGAAAGCCCGTGGAGATTCCGGTTCGCCGAAGGGCCCGGGAGCATCCGCCCCTTCAAAACGCCTACTGGCAGAGCATATACCCGGCGAATGCGTCACCTCATTCGATGCTCAAGCACAGTTACACTCGATCCCAACAATCCACGCCAGGCAAAACGGCCAACGGAGCGCAGCATCACTTCCGCGGGATTCGTCCCACTAGAACCTCGGCAGTGATCCACCCGTTCCGACACCTCGGCGGCCGGCTTCAAGATGCCTGCTCCACTTACCCCAGGCATAAGAGCTCCCCGATATTCACCCACGGCGGTTTGCCCAGCTTCTCCCCGCACCATCTCGCCGATTTCGAGCGGCGTTGCCTTTCATCTCTCACGCAGCAGCAGCATCGCCACCCAGACCAGCCCGCCATGTTGGACCGCGTCGCGCAAATCACCAGCCACCTCAACTACCCCAAGGGCCTCCTCGCCGGGCAGGTCGCCATCGTCACCGGCAGCGGCCAGGGCATCGGCGCCGAGACGGCGCGTCTCTTTGCGAAGGAGGGCGCCAAGGTCATCGTGACCGACATCGACTCCAGTATGTCCCATGCCCCATGCCCCATCAGCCCCTTCTCCGCTCTCTCCTCCCCTGCTCACAACCCGCCGCAGAGAAGAGCGCCGCCGTCGCCGACGCCATCAACAAGTCCGGCGGCCAGGCCCTCAGCGTGCCCGGCGACGTCCTCGACAAGGCCTACCTCCAGGTCCTCGTCGACCGCGCGGCCGAGTTTGGCGGCGGCAAGATTCACATTATCGTCAACAACGCCGGCTACACCTGGGACGGCGTCATCCACAAGATGACGGACCAGCAGTGGGAGACGATCCTCGCCCTGCACGCCACCGCGCCCTTCAACCTCGTCCGCGCCGCCGCCCCCTACTTCCGCGTCAAGGACGGCGAGCCCCGCTGCATCGTCAACATCTCGTCCACGTCGGGCGTCCACGGCAACGCCGGCCAGATCAACTACGCGCTCGCCAAGGCCGGCGTCACCGGCTTCACCAAGACCATCGCCAAGGAATGGGGCCCCCAGTTCGGCATCCGCGCCAACGCCGTCGCCTTTGGCCACATCGCCACGCGCCTGACGGCCGCCAAGGAGGACGGCGCGTTCGTGCAGGGGCCCGACGGCAAGAAGATTGCGCTCGGCATCCCCCAGGCGCAGAAGGGCACGGGCTCCGGCGCCGCGCCCGCCAGGAGCGACATCCCGCTCGGACGGCCCGGCACGGCGACGGAGGCGGCGGCGAGCATCCTGGCGGTGGCCAGTCCGCTGTTCTCGTACGTAACCGGCCAGACCATCATGGTGACGGGCGGCCGCAACATGTAACGTCTCACGAACCATGTGTAAAATATAATATGAGCGTCCACACAAACAAAAACCATCAAATTGAACATTCATGTATTAATTGTATTCAACAGCACTGTGCTCGCCGTTTCCGCCATTTCAATATGGTACACAGAAGCATACATTCATACTTTCCCGCCCCTGCTATTCGCTGCTCCCCTTCAAACCTTAAGCCACAGGCTCAGCACGCCCTTGGCGTACTCGACAATCTCGTCGCCGCCAAGCTTCGACTCGCCGTACAGGCGGTCGACAAACGTAATCGGCACCTCGGCCACCGTGCAGCCCATGGCCTTGGCGCGGACCATCATCTCCATCTGGAACGTGTAGCCTTTGCTCTCCGTGCTGGAAATGACCTTTTCGAGGACGCTCTTCTTGTACAGGCGGAACGAGCCCGTGAGGTCGCTGACGCCGGGGCGCAGCACCGTGTCGGCGAAGAGGTTCGCGCCGCGGCTGACGAACTTGCGGCGCAGGTCCCAGCCGAAGACGCCGCCGTTGCCCGCGTACCGCGTGCCCGTGACAATGTCGTAGTTGGCCGTCTTTTGCAGCGCAATCATCTGCGGGATGAACTTGGGGTGGTGCGAGAAGTCGGCGTCCATGATGATGACGAAGTTGCCCGTCGTGAACTTGAGGCCGTGCACGTACGCCGTGCCCAGGCCGAGCTTGCCCGCGCGCGGCTTCAGCACGACGTGCGGCGCGTACGCCTTGACTAGCTGGTTGGCGACCTCCTGCGTGCCGTCGGGCGAACCGTCGTCGACGATGATGAGCTCCCAGTCAAGCTTGCTGTTGGAGGGGTTAGTTGTCTGCGCCGCGGGGGGAGGCTCGGGGTCTCGCGGGCGGCTTACGCGTCGGTAAAGGTGCGGTTCAGAAGCCAGGTGATGATTGGAAGGTTGCGGCGCTCATTGTACGTCGGGAGAATGACCGAGTACTTATTGCCGGTCGCCTTGGGAGCCATTGTGAGGTCGGTCGCGTGGCAATGTTCGTTTGCAGCGGTGTAGGTTGGGCGGGTTCCGTGTAGGACGAGTAGGGGAGCGCAAAAATAAGAGTCTCTATTATAGGATAAGATAAGATTGGAAAGGAAAAATAGGTCAAAAAGAATGTAGGCAAGTTGGGTGCTCGAATTGTCTGCGGAAAGAAACCTGTTCGTCGCGACGAAGGGAGAGCTGGGCGGCTTCAGGACAGCCTGTCACAGTGGGTGACTAAGCCGGCGCGAGCCCCTGAGAAATATGGGCGCGCCCGGACAGTCCCAGCGTCGCTGCTACGGAGCCCGGCTTGTCTCTTGGCTTGGACAAGTGGCTTTCTTCTTCATTATTTTGGCGGCTCTAAATAAAAGGGTCGACCGGGCGGGCTATTGGTGCTTGCTTTCTAGATGGCGCTGTTTTTGCTGCGCCTTCGCGATCGCTTCATCGTAGCAGACCACTCCAGACAGAAGCTTAATGCAACAGCGCAATCGATCCCGAGACAGACAGCAGAAGATGAAAGAGTCTGAAACAGCTGAAAGGCCCTTCTCTATCAATAATACAAGATGCAAAAGCTCCCGTCCAGGATGACCGGGCCGCCTCCCGTCTCCACCTCGAAGCTGCGAGCCGCAGATCGGGGACAGCTCTCGGTCACATCAGCGATGGTGCATCACGGGGCTCCTGCTTACATCTGATTCCTACAGACTACAGTTGACGCCCACTACACAAGAATGACACGAGACATCGGAGACAGCGGCATCGCAAGAAGCGGGGTATACATCAGGCATCAGGCTGCACAAGGCTCGGATATTCGGACCCGAGCTTGGTGACTTCGAGGACTCTGCGTCCTGGCTCAGACAAGTAGCACAACAATGTTTCTGAAATGATGCATTTGTACTCACTCTCCAAGGAAGCTGAAAGAACACCCTTATGTATGTCTTGGCCAAAACGCTCACGTGTACCCTGGCGAAAACTACAACCCGATTCTGCGCCGCCAACTGCCGCTGCATTGGGGATTTGAGAGATCAAAAAGCAGTTGCTGTGACACGTCGATCATTGATGGCCACGGGCTAGCTTGCCTCTTTCCTCCCCTTCATATTGCTTTTGCCACACAGTCAGTCATAAAGTCATCAGATAACTAGTACTGCGACATCCTTACAGCCTAGCAGCTTGCAACTCATAAAAGCTAGCGGGAGCCGCGTGCTTTCAACTTTGTCGTTCTGCATCTTTCACCTGGCATCTGCACTCAGTGCTTTGCTCTACTCGCTTTTTGCTCGTCCGAACCGTCTCCCTTCCTAAGCAAACTTGCAAGATGGCGGAAGGAAAGGCCATCTTTGCCACCCCTGGCTTAGCCACCCCTGGCGAGACTTGGTACCGTGTTGTTGGGGATCTCAATTCCAGCACCACCCCGCTGGTCGTCTTGCACGGCGGGCCCGGCGCCTGCCACGACTATCTGCTACCATTGACAGATCTATCGATGCCCCTCATCTTCTACGACCAGCTTGGCAACGGCAAGTCAACTCATCTGCGCAACAAGAACGGCGATGAGTCCTTTTGGACGGTTGAGCTGTTCAAAGCTGAACTGGACAATCTCCTGCGGCACCTGGGCCTGAACAACAGGCCTATCGATGTGTACGGCCACTCGTGGGGTGGTATGCTCGCCGCGGAGTGGGCAAGCGGCGCGTCGAGCTCCAACCTTAGACGCCTTGTGCTTTCAAGCAGTCTCGCGAGCATGGACGCGTGGAGGGTTGGCATCACCGCGCTGCGCAACAAGATGCCCGCGCCCGAGCGGGCCTTGTTCGACAAGGCCGACGAGACGCATGACTATGACAGCGCCGAATATCAAGCAGCCGTTGAAGTCTTCTACAAGCGCCACCTATCCCTTACCAGACCGTACCCAGCTCCCGAACTCAAGGCTCTCCTGGACTGCTTCGCGGCGGACCCGACGTCATACGTCACCATGTAAGCGCATGCAGCCCTCGTTTGTTGCCGGTGGTACTCACCCTGTGCTAGGTACGGACCAAGCGAGCTGGCCATTACCGGCTCGTTGAAGAATTGGACTGTGGTGCCGAAGTTGTGCAATATAAAAGTGCCCACTCTCATCATCAATGGCGCCGAGGATGAGGCGCAGGATGTTGCGATGCAGGACTTCTTCGACCTGATTGACCATGTTAAGTGGGTGACGTTGGATGACGCGGCGCACCTCTCATTTGTTGATCAGCGCCAGAGGCATATGCAGCATGTCGGAGCTTTCCTTGCCGCGAAAGAGGAATAAGTGTTGTGCTTGTGGGGTTGGGCCCTCTGAAGGCGGGCAATTCTGCGCCGCGATATTAAAGAGTGCGTCAGCTTCTCATTTTCATTTGAAATGCACCATTTGACATCGGGGTCGTATATGAATCCATCGCTCCTGTGCCGAGCCGGTACGTAGTAGGTTCGTGGCTGGGTGACAGCGTCGCCACCAATCAGACCACCTCGCGCAAAGGAACGTGCAGATGAGCTAGCGTTTTTCTCTGCATTGCAGTTCGTATGACTTGGAATATTTGCGTTTCGCGCAGTTGCTGCCGTTTCCAGCCACATCGCGATCGTATACGCGGCCCGTCGTTCAGCTGTGGTGGAGTGGGCTGCCCCCGCGCCACAGCCTTATAACATGCTTATTCCGTAGCCATTTGCGCTCAGGATTTTGACTCTCTCAATGTCAGGTAAAATGGCGCTCTCACGGTCAGTCAACGCTGTGCTTCTGTCAGGCCTGTTACTCCCGGCCAGCGCCGGCAGCCAGCAGTCGCTGGCGCACCATGGCGGCTCTCGCAACCCCTTCAACGACAGCTTGGCCAGCTTTGTAGGCGATGTCATGGACAGATGGAAAGTCGCAGGCATGTCGGTCGCTGTCGTAGATGGCGATGACGTGTACTCGCAGGTGAGTCTCAGATAGACGTGCCATAGTTGTTGTACGCGTCCTAACTCTTGCCAGGGTTACGGGTACGCCACCCTGCCAGACACCAAGGCTACTCCGGATACGCTCTATTTTGCCGGTTCAACGTCCAAGGCCTTCACGGCCGCGGCTGTTGCTCAGATGATTGATAGCAAGAATTACTCTGCCCTTGCTGACGGATGGAGCACCACCATTTCGTCCATTATCCGCAATGACTTTGTCATGTACGAGGACTGGTCCACGGAGCACATCACTCTGGAAGACGCGGCCAGCCATCGCACCGGCATGCCTCGTCATGACGCGGCCATGTTTGCCCGCCACCATGACGGCAGCCCTGTCACCACTGCCCAGCAGGTGCAGAATCTGCGGCACCTGAAGCCCAGCACGACTCCGCGCACCACATGGCAGTACTGCAACTACATGTACACAGTCCTCGGGTACGTGGCCGAAGTCCTCGCCGGAAAATGGCTGGGCGACGTGCTCCACGAATCAATCTGGGAGCCGCTTGGCATGACGGCTACGTTTGGCGACACCAAAGACGCAGTCGCCGCGCCGGAGCACCTCGCCACAGGCTACTACTGGGACCCCAAGGCCAAACAGTTTGCGGAGATGCGTTTGGACAGCACACGGGAGTCTGGCGGCGCCGGGCTTGTCATCTCCACCGTCTCGGATTACACAAAGTGGGCGCGCTGTCTGCTCGATCAGACGGCGCCGTTCTCCAAGGCCGCGCACGCCGATATCCGCAAGCCGCGCATGCTCACGGGCGGTGACGAGGGCGCGATGGGCGATGGGGACCTGACGTACGGGCTGGGGTGGATGAAGAAGACGTACCACGGCGAAGTGGTGTGGAAGCACGGCGGCACCGAGATGGCGTACAGCACGCAGCTGTACTTGATTCCGCGCCTGCGCTATGCCGTCGCCGCCATGGCCAACTCGGGCCTCGCGAATTCCGCCGAGGACGAGGTTGTATGGCGGCTGATTGAGGATAAGTTGGGCATTCCACAAGAACAGCGTTACAATCTCACTTCTAGGTAAGTCAGCTGCAAAGGCGGCACGAATTCTAGCTTACCTTGGCCGCTAGCTTTGACGAATTCACGGAGGAGCAGAGGAAAGCGCTGGAGCAGGCAGAGTCGGCCTTTTATCCCAATCGTCCGGAAAAGGCGATCCCCTCCTCCCTGACCAACGACCAAATTGCCGGCCACTACTACGACCCGGGCTACGGAACCCTGCGCATAGCCGAGGTGGACAGTGGCGGCAAGACATCGCTTCTGGCAAACCGGACCGAGCCCATTTTTGGCTACGAGCTGCGCTTCAGGCACGTCTCTGGAAACTATTGGCTCGTGGATGCGTACGTTGTAGACAGGCATAGCATCGTTCTCACCCTTGCTTGCGAGTTCAAGGTCGGGGTGGACGGGAACTCCTCAGGTCTGGAGCTGCAGTTGACCCCCAAGGGCCAGCTTGGTGAGCCGAATGTATGGTTCAAGCGAGTGTAATGTGCGTGTATCGCAGCTTTCGCAATGCACCTGAACTTGATGTGCGGCAAAGGTATGACTCGCATTGTTTCGTACTCACCAGCTCGGAGTGGATTCTTTCTGATATCAAGTAAAATATAATATTTGGTACACTAACTAGGCTGGGCGCATATCAGGCATGCTATGCTGCCTGGATGATTCAAGTGTCGAATCCTTCGGTCTTTCACTCTACCCAAATATCAACCTTCACCCCCCGCAGATTCTCCAGAAGTCCATAGTCCAGCCCCGGCTGTTTCACGCAAACAATGATAATGTCAAATGTTTCCAGAGAGGCCTGGTTCCACATCTTGTCATCCAAGCGCGCAATGTGAGGCACTGCAGGCTGCCCAACCAGGGGGTCCGCGAAGCTGACATCCACTTTGCCGGAGTCGTGGAGCGCATTTAGCAGTGAGAGTCCAGGGGAGTGGCAGAGCACCGACTGTCCGGCCTTGAAGCCAATGCCGGCGACAAGAGCCTTGCCCCTGCCGCAGGTAGCCTTCGTGGCGCCCGGGCGAGCGAGATACTCCAGAGCGCGGTGTGCGATTCTTTCCGGACGACCGGCCATGGCCTCGGTGGCGGCCTGCAGAAGCGGGAAGGAACAATTCGAAAGCAGAAAGTAGGGGTTGACCGGGATGCAGTGACCGCCAACACCGGCGGAGGGGGAGTAGCGCGCGTATCCGAACGGCTTGGTAGCGGCCGTGTTCGAAACCTCATACGGATCGATGTCGTGTTGGAGACAGGCATCCGCCATCTCGTTGGCAAACGCGATTCCCATCATCCGCTGGCAGTTCTCGTACAGCTTCGTCATCTCAGCCACCTCGGGGCGGGAGACGGGGACCAGAGTGGTGAAGATCTGGCTGTACAGCTTCTGGATCGATTTCAGGGATCCGGGGACAACATCGTCCAGCCCGGATATTACCCTCGGGATGTCCTCGAAGGATGGGCTGACACGGCCGGGATCGACGCGCTCGGGCGACATTCCAACATACAGGCCGACGGACGTCGCCACCGGACCGAGAATGCTGCGCGTCATACCGACGGGCACCGAGCTCTCAATAACCACAGTAGAGCCTCTGCGAGCAACTTGAGCTATCACGCTGACGGCAGAACGAATGTAGGAGGTATCGATAGCGCAGTTGGCATCAATCAGCGTCGGTACAGATATGAGGAAATGAGTGGCAGCTCGTAGGTCGTCCTGGTAGCATGTGTAGGTAATGTTGTCTTGTCCGAGTTCCTCTTTGACGGCATCCAGTCGCTTGGAAGATATATCGTAGGCAATGACGTTGAAGCGGGTAGAAAATGACTGCACTAGCTGGGTGCCAACGTAGCCGACACCAATCACGGCCACCACGGATTCATTCTCGCGGTACGTGGGGGTGTCGAGAGGCCCTCTTACAGGGCTGTGTCTGTTGATGTCTTCTAGAGTTGCTGGTGGCATGACTGGTATTGCACAACTTGCTTGATCTGATATCTGATGCTTCTTCGGGTGCTCTCTCGACAACGCCGGACATGTGCGGCATGGTATATATATCTTGACAAACCGCGAGTCCCATGCGGATCAGCCCTACTTTTTCCGGAACCTTGCGTGTCATTCCGACCTTGATGGAATCGTCTCTCGAATTTGTCGACATTGTGTTGAAATCTGCAGACCGTCCCACATGTGTCCCGAGGGAAGATATATTCCTCACACTTATAATATATTTTCTAATAAATTCTTCACATACCGCGTGAGTTTTATGACTAGCATGTTCGTATAATGCCCCTACGTGAACAGCTAACTCCATGGTTAAGTAAGCAGACAATTGACTGGTTGATAGAGGAGTTGATTGACCGGCTTGTTGGTCGGTCTTTGGTTGGCTGGTCGCGTTGAATGAGTTTTATTCGAGCACCATATGACCGATTTGAAGAGAAATCTATCACTATTCGACAACAATACTACTACAAGAGCGATAATAATAGACAGTAAGAGATAGTCACAAAATTTGAGCCGCCGCCTGCTTAAACCGCCTGCTCTCGGAGTCCGACGTAGTGCTGCAGCTCTTTTCTTGCAAGTTCCGAACGAGCCAGATTAAACCTCCCAAGGCAGCGTGATCTACGGATTAATATCCGTAGTCCCACTGGCTCCCATACTTGTAGCCTGGATCCACAGGGTCGTAAGCCGCCAAGAAACCGTTGCGCCGGAAGCAACCGTAGTCCCCCCTTGCATGCGAAACTCAAGCCGCTATGCATGGCAACGTTGACATGAGAATAGTGGGATTTGGCGTCAGGTCATGGGGTATATCGACAGGTGATATAGCTCCTGGCAATGCTTTTTATCCCTCGACAACCGGGGTCCTCCACCTAGTTACGGCCCTCTCATCGTGCGTGGGCATGCGTCTGGCCAGTGCGAGTTGTAGGCGGCGGATGAGGCAAGTGGACACATCGGCGTATTGATCCTAATCGGAAGGACGCTAGATATAGCCAATTAAAGGGCTTGGAATTTACCCCGTTTTGAGATATAGCCGACCCTGAAAAGTAAGACCCCTTGCAGCACTTGGCCGCTTCTACCACGTACTAGTGCGTCCTCAATACTAATTATCGGCCGACTTCACCTTCTGTAGTACTTCCCAGGGGACGAATTGATAGCCCAAATAAGGGTCAGTGTGCTTAGAAAAGCACCCATGGTCATGCGACCACTTTGCGATTCCAGCGGCGGAGAGTCGCTGCAGTTGTGAAAAATGTGGCGTGGTTGCAATACTATCGACGAAAATCATGCGACACGCAACACTTCCTGGTTCGTCACTGTCGGTCTTTCCGCTGAAATGTATTCACGGTACACTGAGATCGGGGAACTGTATTACCCTACGCGTCGTCGTCCAACTTGATCGCCCGGAACCCTGCAGGCAGGGAAATTTCATCAGTGGAAGGCCTCTTTGCCACCTCGTAATGCATGATCCACCGAATACGCTCTTTCATTTGGAAACACTGATCCTTGTCGAGCTCGGGCTCAGCGTCAAAGACGTCCCCCATGGCCTTGCGCGGCGGCAGCAATGGTTCACCACCACCCGGCACGCCGCCAAGCATGCAGCTGAACAGTGTTCCGTCAGGCTTAAACTAAAAGTACGATGTCTTCCCAGCCCTCTAATACTCATCGGGTAGGGCTCTAAGTCGATCAATAGTTAGGATGTCGTCGTCGTCTGTATGCCTGGAACGGACTTTGTAGAAAGAGAATCTCCTGTAATCAGTTCAAAACAAGACAGCTGAAACTCCATACGTTAAACGGCACCCCAATATTTTACTAGGCCTTTCATCATAAAACTCGGCCAGGACTCGTGTGATGGATTCGCTGTTCTCTCTCTGTCGGTGAGAAAGCCTGGCTAGCGATGTGACCCAGGATTCGCCCCTCGCCCGTCTGCCCCGAGAACTTAGAGACAAGAATCTTCAGTGCAACGTATTTGCCTTAACTTATAGGTAATTATCATATTAAAAACCAGTGAGAAATGTCTCTGCAGCTTTATGCACCACTACATACTGTGAGCCCCAGGCCAGCCACACGTCTGAGTATGAGCCCTCGCCCAGTTTGCGTATGACCTTTTATCGTCCATCGTTGAATAGACCCCCGAGATGGACCGTATGATTTCCGCCCAGACGGGATTCATAGATCCGCCCGCACGGCAATGTTATGGTCTTGAATTTGCGGTCAAGGCCTTTGACAAGCCCTGTGGATGTAGCCAGTGGAGGTGAAGAAGCCATGAATACGGAATTGCAACAAAGTTTTACGCAATGCAAAATGGCGCGAAGCGGATACAGTTGCAATATGCCGATTGATGTTTTACTTGTGAGGTTTTTTGTGCACAGCACCCGAAACAAAAAACGATGGCCTACTGCCGTCGCCTAATTTGGGAACTTGTTGTCCAGGCTGGCGCTGAAACAGCACATTGTATGTATGGCGCTGTTCTCATGACCGAATATCGTCAGCTCATCGACGAGTACAAACGGGGTTGAACCCAGAGTTTTAATCCGCAACTGGGATAAGTTGGCACACAAACAGAGGCGACGGAGCGACGGGCCAACTCATTGCGTGATGGGTTATTCTATACCAGAGGGAAAGAAATGGACCAACAGCGCACCGCGTAGTCTGGAATTAGAGGAGAGATCTTAGAAACTTGGTCGTGATGTGCGTCGCGAATCCCGAGTTTGCGGCCATCTCACATTGTTTGTCTCGGCATTTCTTCCCAGTTGATGTGGACTCTAGCAGATTCCCAGTAAGCTTAGATCTGGATTCTCCGGTATATATATATTAACTGTAAGTTGTTTGCATAATCCCTGACGACTGTCTACTTATAATATTGCATTCCAGAAGTGACAAACTTATACCATACACCCATTCGCTCCGCCTCCCAAATTGCCTCTCGTATTAGCCCTGATCACTCTCCAAGCAGGCACACTCTCAGTGACCCTGAGATGTTGTCGAGTAAAGAAGAGCGCATATTGGTAGATGGACCAATATATACCAGCGGCATTTACAAACATCATGACGAACTTGAGGAACACATAGACCGGGAACGCCGTCCAGGCAACTTGTTCCTGCTTTTCGCGCTTCCTTCGGCAAAGGCCTAGATGAACCAAGTTAAACCAAGCGGCGAGCAAAAGGTTGACGCCGACCACGCTAAACCAGATAATGCAGGTCAGCCTCCAGTTAGCCGCCAGGGTGACGGGCAGCATGATCGGCGCGACCAGCCTCGCGATGGTGTCGTAGCACTCGCCAAACACGAACATCTTGGTGATCAGCTCGCGCCACCCCAGCCGCCAGCTCAGCACGAGATACGAGCTATTAGCCCATAGGCGGAAAACGTAGAAGAAGCTCCAGCGGAAGAAGCGCTGCTGCACGACGGACATTTCGCCGTAGCCGGCACGC
This sequence comes from Cordyceps pruinosa, assembly GCA_003025255.1. Lineage (NCBI taxonomy): Eukaryota > Fungi > Ascomycota > Sordariomycetes > Hypocreales > Cordycipitaceae > Cordyceps > Cordyceps pruinosa. Next base: position 16,869 of record LUFD01004650.1, read on the forward strand.
GACTGTTTGGAAGCCCACAGGGAGGGGAACAGGTTTGGCGGCGTCTCCGTCTCGACGAATATGGACGAGCTCATGGCGATGCGGTAGCCGGCCGCTCGTGCCGTGTGCCCGAGCCACCAGTCCTCCGAGATGCTGTAGCCGGGGTGGGCGCGCAGCAGGCTCTCCAGTATGTCGCGGCGCCACAAGGCAATGGCGCCGTGCGGAAAGATGACGCTGCCGTAGTTGGACTGGAAGCACTTGAGCAGGCCGGCGAGCTTGTATTCGAGGTCCTGGGCCTGCTGGATCAGCGTCCCCCGCGAGGAGTTGGAGCCGACGCTCTTGATGGCGTACGCCACGCAGGCGACATTGCAGTCTGTCGACCCGTCGCCGAACGCCTCGGTGGCGATGTGCAGGTTCGGCGGGAGGAGCACGTCGTCGTCGATGAGCAGGCAGTACTTGTACTGCTTCGCGAGCGAGACGGCCACGAACTCGGCCGTGATCTTGCTGCCCACCGGCAGCCAGCAGTGCCGGACGCCAAACTCGCCGCAGACCTCCTCAGTGTTGTCCATCGGGGCGGACGCGTTGCCGTTGGCGACGACGAAGATCTGGCTGGGCTGGAAGATGGCCAGGCACGCGGGCAGCGTGGAGCGCAGCGCGTCCGCGGCCTTGTGGCAAGGGATGATGACGCAGCACTCCGACAGGCGGCCCCGGCCGTCGCCCGCGGCGCGCGGGGTCGGCTCCGCGCGGTCAAACGTGCACAGGAACTGCGGCAGGACGTTCCGGACCAGGCCGGCCACGAGGAAGGCGATGAGCCCCCCGACGTGGTGGCGGCCGACGTCGCCGCGGTACCAGCGCCAGAACCACATGACGGCGCCGTCCCACAGCGGCCACCCGACCAGGCCAAAGTAGACGCCGGAGAGGATCAGGAAAACGTACAAGAATCTTATACAGTACTTCTTCCACGTCGTGGGCTCGCTGGCGGTCTGCTTCTCCAGCACGGAGCTGGTCAGGCTCTCAAACTCCTCGTCGTCCTGGCCCGCATACTCAAAGGGCAGCGGCGTGATGTCGACCTTGTGGCTCTTAATCATGTACAAGGGCGAGTTGGACGACGTCGACTTGTGCAGGGGAATCCGTGCACTCGGGCGCTTGTTGGAGCCGTCCACAGGGGACGCCAGCGAGTCCGGGGCTGGGGAGTTGGGCGCCGTGTCCTGTTCGTGACCTTTGGTGATCAGCCGCGGAGGAGGCGAAACGCCCTTAGCACGGGAGGTGGGCAGCGGAGTCTGCAGAAATCGCTCCTGTGTGTCTTCAGTCATTGTGACTTGCGTGGGAAGCAGCTTGTAGCGATTCAGGAGCCGGAACAGATAGAAGGAAAGCTCGGCATGCCACTGCAAGGGTCGTGTTTTGATGGTAGCAAGCAGCAAGAAAACTGGAAAGTATTTGAGTAATTGCAAATGAGAGATAACAGCTATTTAAGTACAATATATAAGAGCAAGTTACGATTCCGAAATTAGGGAGAGCCTCAAATAATTGACGGCAATCCTTAATATGACTCGAGTGGTAACGTTAAGTAAACAGCTCTACCTCAGTAAGGAGAGAGCACCCCTGTTGGTAAAACTACTTCCTCCCAAGAACGCGAATTTTACCCATTTTCCAGAGAAAGAGAGTACATATTCGCCGCAAACGGTGGAATCATATAGCCGAGAGGGCGGCGAGGCGTTCACAGAAGCAATAATAACTGTAAACCCCCCATAGCTCCGCATGGTAGTTGCGTAAGGGAGGTTCATGGTTGCTTGAAGCCAGGGAGGTAAATTACCTGAGAATACCAGCGAAAGCAAGCTGTGGCACGCAGTTTGCCCATCGCCGTCACATACCGCCCGATCTCGAGGCGCCACCGGAACGCCGCGGCCGAGCGAAATCATGGAACGCTTCCGCCTTTAGGGGCCGATGGTGTCGCCTACATGAGGAACCCGGGAATATAACCAACAGGGAGCCGGATCCGGGAACTGGCATTTGCAGAGACAGGGATGCCGAATTGAGGTTCTGCTCAACGCCCGCTGTGTGGCGTGAGTGCTCCCTCGAAGTTGTAGCTTGTTTTGATCTAGGTATATTGACATCTGTTATGATGTGGGTAGAAACTACTTATACTTCAATAGTAACGGGACTGGATTGTATCATTAAGCATACCAACAAGTCTAATACAAGGGACATATTATCAGGCTGCAGGGTTTCTTAGGCCAGGCCTGTCCGCCCTGCTTCAAATGTTTCCACATCAACGGCCCTTTTTTTAAACTTTCCGTAACCCTATCTATGGTGGAGTAATGTGTCATATTGCAGTTCGGAGCGCAGTTAATGTACTCGGAAATATTTCCTAACTGAGCTCTTGCGTAAGTCTCTGGCAGCTACGACCTTGCGAAGGTCTAGACTTCCAGACCAATCTCAAACGTCCTTTCACAGCCCGGCGCTTTCTGTACGACATTCGGAAAAGAGCCAAAATGCAAGAGGAATAATCGAATCGATTCAGAGGTTTTCCCGTAAGTGTCAGCTTTGTCCGATTTCACGCCGCGCAACACAAATCCGTGGTGGAGAACTTGGTTAAGTGGTATAAGAAGGAAGGGAGAATTGTGGTGAGAACATGTGTGCAGCTAGACTGAAAGAAATTGCGACTTGAAATCTGCTCTGTCTGAGCTAATGCGAAGGAAGCACGCTGAAATGCGGCGACAGTCGCGAAATTCGAGCTCGCCATGTTCATTCAGGTACCGCATGCAGGTGATATTTCCAGCAAAGCCATTTGCCGAGCTCAACGTCGTTGCGCCGCTCAAGGGGGGACAATGTGTATTTAAAGGGATCCAATCATTGATCGGACAATATACTGTAGAAAAGACACTCGGCAGCTGTGCTTCGTAGAATTCCTAGCCCGTACTGAACTTGCCCTGTGTCTTGGCCCGCCAAATACCACAGCTCGCTAGCCGCACCAGCTCCATGATAAATTCGTTCAGCGTTCGAACTTGTTGTGCTTCGGGAAACGAGAGGGAGTCGAGCGCAATGCCTTGAAAGGTACCGACTGCCTGGATCAGTGTTTCCAAGTCTGACTGCGAGCTGTTGCCGAGCGGGTGAACCAAGACGTTGACGAACAGAGCCATGGCAGCCACGGGAGCGTACGACTGCATATACCTGAAGTGGTGAGCTAGTGAAGATGAGAAAGAGACAGCACGAATGAAACATACCGGAAGGCTTCTCCTCCCAGCTGTTTGAGAGGGTATCGGAGAAACAGCAACGTCGACCGGCCCGCTTCCAAGGAGAGGTCGACGCTTGAATGAACGACACTGTGCAGGTCCTCTGGCAACTCTGCTTCGTTTGAAGCGCCGCATTTGCGAACCATTGTATGGATAGCAATTAAAGTGTAGTGATATTCGAGCTGTAGATTGATCAGTTTCTTCTTCTGCCGGGTAGTCGCGTCGCCGGTCGCTGGAGCGAAGTCAGGGGGAATGCTCAGTCGCGGGCGGATTGACGCAGGTATAGATAACCGCCATTGCTCGAGTTCATAATCCAGTTGTCGAATATACTGTAGAATTTCACCGTCTGATAGTTTTGTTGCCTTTGGCGAATAGAGGAAACGACACGTCTTCTCTTTTATGAGGCTCAACTGCGGGTTGCCAGGATAGTCATGCGATGCCTCTGTCTCACCAGCGGCAGTCTCTAAAAACGTTAAATCGCAGTATTCTTCCGTTAACACGGGAACGCTGCCAGATCGCAGAGAAATATCCTTGTCCAAGATGTAGCAGAGGCCGACAAGGACGCCAGCATGCCTGCGCTTGCGCTCTCTCAGTGGATCGTCAGGGCAGGCGTCTGGTAGATATGCACCAGCCAAATCGTAGGCCATCCGACAGGCAGTTGTATTTAACGACTTATCGCTTTGATTGTTGAAATGCGCGCCGTGGTATTCCTACTGGTGTTAGCACAAAACTCGCAGTTTGGCGCCCTTCCCGGCTTACTAGCAGGAGGATGGCCTGAAGTGCTTCCAGACTGGATTCCCAATGGCACCTCTCAAGGAGCAATTGGCACTCGGCGACATGAGAGTCAATGTCAACTCCAGCCAAGTTGGTTGAGAGGTGAAGACGTCTCGTCCAGGCGTGCAGAGCCCAGACACACGCCTGAGCTGGGAGCGACTGTGCTCCTGGAGAGTATGCCTCCTCAACGGTGGCGTCAATAAGTGTGCGATCCAGAACCGGAAACAATAAGCTCGCATCCGATTGGAAGAAGTCATCTATTATTTCGTGTGTTTCTTGTCTGCTGGGGAGTTCTCTGGCAGGTGAAGCAGAGCAGAAACACTTTGGCGTGGGGTGATACCGGTTGGCCTGCGCATCGAAGGCAATATAGTTACTTAGGGGTTTCGGCTGTCCGGTCTTCCATTCAATCCACTGCTGGCCCTTTTTTGACAGAATTTGCATGCCTCTAAAGTACCAGTTCCGCCCCAGCTGCACGCGCGAGAGACTGCTCACAGTGCATGCGCTGGATAGCCCATCTTCCAAGGGCGAATCTGATCGATGGTCGCCTGTCTGTCGCGGTTGGGGATGTTGGCTGGATGTGTCACTGTAGGGTGACGGTAATTGACTCGCTGCATTTTTGCGAGCCAGATCCGCCTCGAGCTGTTCGACTCGGCGGCTCAGGGCATAGACTGCATCAGGCGAGATTCTAGTGGCATGTGAGCGGATGACGACGAGAGCTCGAAATATCTTCTAACAGTGACTGCTTCTTCTTCTGCGGCTTCCTGGTGAAAGTGCAGGGGATCTTCTGATTGCTGCACCAATTACACGGCTCGCTGGGGATGGAAATCGAGCACTGGATCTGTCGCGGGCGCCGGGTCAGAAACGACATGCAGCCAGACTAATAATTGCGTAAAAGAGAAAAGATACCTTTCGTTTGAAACAAACATCGCATGCCTTCCTGGGAGGCATGATGCGAGTGATTGAGGCAGAGAGGGCGACCGAGCATCGGAATGGACGGAGTCCGCGGTGCTATCGGAGTAGAACATCCCGATTAGCTAAGCAAACATATCCTCAACTCGCCGCCGAAGTCATTTCAACATACCGCAGGTAAATCTAACAAGGGAAAGGAGGTTACATAATCGGAATAGATTGCAACGGCATAAGTCACGCAATGTCTTGTTTCGACGCACAGAGCGGCCCCCCGTGACTGGCCCGAGATACAACCCCGGCACCCCGAGCTGTATAAGGCAGAGTGAGCACCCGCTGCCCCTCGGCCTTTCTTGTCATGGCCTTTCCTTCAACAGAAGAATAACTGCATTCCAACGTCTTTCTATGTTATTTAACCCGTTTTCTATACTTCATTCAAAATGCCTGCTGCCAAGTGGTCTCGCCTCGTTGCCACCCAACGCCTTTATCGGTCCTCGCAGACTGTTACAGTAGTCGGGCAGAAGGCCTATGTCTTTGGCGGCGAGCTGGTCCCGCGACAACCTGTCGACAACAAACTTGATATCATAGATATTTCTAGCGAATCAGGTAATAGCCTCTCGCAAAAAAAGAAAAAAAAAAGAAGAAGAAAATAGAACAAGGATCAAACTAACACTTCACAGAGTCTGCTGTAGAGACGATTGCTCCCACGGCGGAAGCCCCCATCCCACGTGTAGGCAGTGCGAGCACCGCCCTCCAGGGAAAAATCTGGATATTTTCCGGTCGCGGCGGCCTCGATATGAAGCCCGTTGAAGAGAACGGATCGCTTTGGAGCTACGACCCTCAAGCATCTAGCTGGACACTGGTCCGGCCGGCCAGCAACACCGCGCCATACCCGGCGGGAAGAAGCTACCACTGCGCGACGTCAAACGGTACCAACACCATCTTCATTCACGCTGGATGTCCGGAGTCGGGACGCCTCTCCGACTTTTGGTCCTTTGACGTTGAGACGCGTTCCTGGACCGAGCTGACGCCTGCTCCGGCGCCGGCCAGGGGCGGCGCCTCCATCGCGTACAGCCAAGGCAAGGTGTACCGCATCAACGGCTTCGACGGCGCGACCGAGCTCGGCGGCGCGCTCGACATTTTCGACGTCGCGACGCGGTCGTGGACCGCCGCGCCGTACACGCCCGACGGCATCCACGGCCCGGGCGCGCGGAGCGTGGCGACGCTGCTGGCGCTCACCATCCGCGGCAGGGCGCACCTGGTCACCCTGTGCGGCGAGAGGGACCCCAGCGCCCTCGGGCACGCCGGCGCGGGCAAGATGCTCGCCGACGCCTGGGCCTGGGACGTCGAGCGGGCGACGTGGCGCAGGGTGGCGGCGGACGGCGCGGCGCCCGAGGCCCGGGGGTGGTTCGACGCGGATGTTGTGCGTGGCGAAGCGTCCGGCGACTCGATTGTTCTGCATGGCGGCATCAACGAAGAGAACAAGAGGCTGGGGGATGTCTGGAGACTACGCCTTTGATTCGTGGGAGACCCTACGGCAGACTGCCTTATAACAGCGCAGTCGACCCAGAGATGGTGTGCTGAGGCCCTGATTCGAACTTGGTCAAGGTTCATGGGCGGGAGTGCTTCGGGGAAAGGATTTTTATGTAGAATGGCGACCACCGCTGCGGCACCGTTATTTTGATTCTAGTCTTTTTGCATCTCTTTATGCCAGAGAATTACATCTGCGCGGGCCAAGGTCGACAGAAAAATTACATGATCAAATATACGGCATCAAATACGTCTTGCATCTAGTTTCACAGGGTAAAGGGGGCATCGCGCGCCACGGACGACCAAAGTGTATTGTCTGTAGTGCTGACTCCGTCACATTCTCCTCCCGCCATCTTGCTATCTGAGTAGCGTTTCAAAGAGGAAAGATGCAGAGATATCTTTGTCCCCTAGAATAGCGATACTGAACCAACTCCGCTCACTATAGCAATCTGTAGGTGTCCCAAGCGGCCCAACTGGTGTGGCTTTGTCGAGAGGGAGAGTATCGAGTCAGTGCTGACGATATCATCCCATCAAGTCAATGTTGATTGCCGAGCCGCCATCCAATGATCCTTCACATGGGTTCTGTTGTTGGTGCGATGAAAGCACGTCTAGCCCCCTTGGTCGGGAGTTTATGAGTGTCGTTGCCGGATGGTATCTGCTCCTCCGCTTCTGAAGCATCAGTGAGGCTCCAGGTGCTCTGCGTAGCAGGCACTTCTTCAGTGGCGTCGCTGGATGGTATCTGTTCTTCGGTGGCGTCGCTGGATGGTATCTGCTCTTCGGTGGCGTCGCTGGATGGTATCTGCTCTTCGGTGGCGTCACTAGATGGTATCTGCTCTTCGGTGGCGTCGCTAGATGGTATCTTGTCACCCGCTTCTGAAGAGTCGATGAGGTTTCTGGTGCTTTGCGTAACAGGGAGTTCTTCTGTGGCGTCGCTGGGTGGTATCTGCTCCTGCGTTTCGTCGCTGGAGGGTATCTGGTCGCCTGCTTCTGAGGGATCGGTGAAGTTTCTGGTGCTCTGCGTGGCGGGCAGTTCTTGTACGTCATTGCTGGATGGTATCTGATCCTCCGGCTTTGAAGGGTGGGTGAGGTTCCCGGTGCGTTGCGTACCTGCTGGCAGTTCTTGGGCGTGCTTGCCAGCCGATCTTATTGGACAAGAGTGAAATCTTCCTGATGCAAGCTGCGATGCTCCACACAAGCCGCATCTCGTGTGTGGGAGCATTTCGTGGTAGGTGATATAACGTCCCGACACTCTCCCACATCCATGCCTGCATGCTCTCGTTGTTGCCACTAGTGGAGGGTGATCTAGCGTGTAACGCGCTGCGCCGTCATGCTTCTATCTTCGGCGGTGCTCCCACCAACCGTCTCCGACATATACTCTCATGCAAGTAGTACACCACGTGTGAGGTAAGACCTTGTGAATTTCGTAACCTGCGGCGGAATATCGGCTGCCGCAGATACACTCGCAGAGGATAACTGTGGGCGGAGGCATGGTGAAGCTGGGGATGGCGATGGAAGGAAAGACAACAGGGAAAAAAAACTCTAAAAAGTCCTGTTAAAATGTATGATTCGGCGGGTTGTATGAAGGAGTTGAGGCAATTCGTAGATTGTGATTTACTGTTGAGTGTGACCAGCGGTTGAGGGCAGGTAAGGTGTAGGTGTCGTGCTTTCCAAGAGATGCGCGCGGATCACCGCCGCTGTTCCGGCGACAAGAAGGCAAAACAAAAGAAAAGGGCAAAAGGAATTACGGAAAAAAAAGCAATCATCTCCAAGGCTTCTAGTATACCAACCTCACCTTCGAATCACTATGGCCCTCAGCTCAACCACCCGCCCCCCCCCC
>LUFD01004650.1:29120-84677 GCA_003025255.1 Cordyceps pruinosa
GAACAGAATACTGTCAAGGAAAAGCAGAAGAAATAGAAAAGGAAATCAGCCGTCTGCCAGTCCTGGTGATCGATGTGCCCACCTCGTACCGGCGCTAGCCAGCTCCATCCACCAACTCCATCTTTTATTTTCTTTATTTTCTTTATTTTCTTTATTTTCTTATTTTCCTCTTTTTCCCTGGCCTCTCGTTTGTCTCCATCTTTTGCTTCCTTTGTCCTCGTCCTCGTCCTTCTCCTTGTCGTCTTCTCGTCCTCCCCTCTTCTTCCTCTTCCCGTCTCCATCCGCTTTGTGTATCCTTGTCCCTACCCTTTCCTTTCCCTTTATCCCTTCTTCATCCTCTTTTGTACATTTTTTATTCTCCCCCCTGCGCCTCATTTCTCTTTTTGCTCCTCTTCATTTCTAGATCCCCCGGCCAGGACACCGCTCGCTTCGCAGTATACCGCCGGACCAACCCCGACGACAACTCGCCCTCTCTCGCTATCCCGCTCGCTCGCTACCGATATATCTATACCCGTGCTTTATATCCGCATCCATACTCAACATCTTCTATTCGCGCCCCCCCCCCCGAGTCGGCGCTGACCTCAATCGTCGCCTGGGACTCTCACGTTGGGAACCATCTTGAACAGCATCACCGCCGAGTCGCCAGTTCTCAACGACTCCTCCTCCTCGTCCGAGTCGCACGCTTTCACCTATTGCTTTTAATACCTCCTAACCACACCGCGCACCATACACCACACCACACACCGTACACCGCACGCCCGCCGCCGGCCACGGCCACCATGGCTTCCATGGCTTCCTTGGCCCTCGCCCTCCGCGACAACAAGCCAAACTCATCCCCCAACAACCCCCTGCTCGACCTCTTCAAAGACCCTTTCGCTTCCACCCTCGCCTCTGCCTCCCTATACTCCGCCATTGGCGTCTCCATCGGCTTCACAGTCTTTCTCGCCATCTGCTTCTCTCTGCTCCGCCCTCACAACCAGGCCGTCTACGCGCCCAAGGTCAAGCATGCCGACGAAAGGCACGCCCCCCCGACGATAGGAAAGTCTCTCTTTGCCTGGGTCCCGCCTGTCCTGAACACCAACGAGGATGTGCTTGTGCATACCGTCGGCATGGACGCCACCATCTTTATCCGCTTCATGCGCATGTGCCGCAACATGTTCCTCGTCCTCAGCCTCGTCGGCGTCGGCATCCTCATCCCCGTCCACCTCACAAAGGCCGCCGTCCGCGACGACAGCGAGCTCGGCTGGCTCGTCAACATTTCGCCCCTCAACGTCTTTGGTCAGGCCCAGTGGGTCCAGGTCGTCGCCGCCTATCTTTTTGACGCCATCGTCGCTGGCTTCCTCTGGTGGAACTATCGCAAGATTACCCAGCTCCGCCGCCGCTACTTTGACACGGACGAGTTCCAGTCCAGCCTCGCCTCCCGTACCCTGATGCTCTACGACCTGCCCCGCGAGTGCGCCTCGGACGAAGGCATCGCCCGCATTATCGATGAGGTCGCTCCCAGCTCGTCCTTTGCCCGCACCGCCATTGCCAGAAACGTCAAGGAGCTGCCCGAGCTCATCGAGCAGCACGACCACACTGTCCGCAAACTCGAAGAGATCCTCGCCAAGTACCTCAAGAACCCCCTGAAGCTACCTCCCAAGCGCCCTACCTGCAAGCCCTCCAAGAAGGATCACGCCTACAGCTCCTACCCCTCGGGCCAGAAGCTCGACGCCATCGACTACTACACCAAGCGCATTCGCCATCTCGAAACCGAGATCAAGCAGGTCCGGGCCTCGGTCGATAAGCGAAGCACCATGCCCTATGGATTCGCCAGTTATAGTGATATCGCCGAAGCCCACAGCATTGCCTACTCCTTTCGCAAGAAGAAGCCCCAGGGCACCACCGTATCGCTCGCTCCTCGCCCCAACGACATTATCTGGCGCAACATGCCGCTTTCCGCCTCTGTTCGCAGCCGTAGGCGGTGGGCCAACAGTTTCTGGATCGCCGTCTTGACTGTCCTCTGGATCGGGCCCAACGCCTTGATTGCAATGCTGTTCGTCAACCTCAGCAACCTCGGACGCCTTTGGCCCGCCTTCAAAACCACGCTCGAGGCCAACCCTAAGTTCTGGGGTCTCGTCCAAGGTATTTTGGCACCCACCCTGACGTCCCTCGCGTACCTTGTCCTGCCCATGATCTTTCGACGCCTGTCTACCAAGGGCGGCGACCAGACCAAAACCGGCCGCGAGCGACATGTCATTGGCAAAATGTACGCCTTCTTCGTCATCAACAACCTCGTCGTCTTTTCCTTCTTCTCCACCGTCTTCACCTTTGTCTTCAACATTATCCGCAACGCCAACGCCGGAGAATCTGGCTGGGAAGCCATCAAGGAAGCCAACAAGAATGATGGGAAGAGCATCATCGACGGCCTGTTCCAGGCTTTGTGCTCCAACGGCGTCTTCTGGGTCACCTATATGCTGCAACGCCAGCTCGGCGCGGCTACCGACCTTGCGCAGCTCTGGTCGCTGACAAGGGCTTACTTCCTTAAGACATTTTCCAGCCCGACGCCCAGAGAACTCATCGAGCTCACCGCGCCGCCTCCTTTCGAATACGCCAGCTACTACACCTACTTTTTGTTCTACGCCACGTCTAGCCTCTGCTTTGCCGGCATCATGCCCCTCGTCCTCCCCGCTGCCGCCATGTACTTCACTCTCGACCACTACCTGAAAAAGTATCTTATTTTGTACCGCTTCGTCACCAAGACCGAGTCGGGCGGTCTGTACTGGCGTGTTGTGTTTAACCGCTTCGTTTTCGGCACTATCCTGGCCAACTTTGTCGTTCTCCTCACTACCTGGGTCCGCGGCGACGGCAACCATATACAGTTCTTTGCCGTCGTCCCCCTTCCGTTCCTTATGCTCGGATTCAAGTTTTGGTGCGCCAAGACCTTCGACAATAGGATCCGCTTCTACAGCCTCCTCAACGTCCGCAAGAACCCCGAGGCCGCCCGCGCCCAAGCGGACCGCCTGCAAAGCGAAAAACTCGCCGCCCGATTTGGCCACCCCGCCCTGTACAAGAAGCTTATCACGCCCATGGTGCATCAAAGGGCCCAAAATCTGTTGCCCTCGGTGTACTCGGGCCGACTGACGGACGGCAGAGATGTCGAAACGAACGACCTAATGAGCGTCAGTGGCTACTCGGACATGTACGCCCTCGACAACATGAAGACGGGCAAGGCTGGCAAGGCCGCCGGCGTGCCGGGCTTTGAGTTTGTGTCGGAGAATCACATGGACTTCGAGTACTTCAAGAACCGCGCAGAATTTCTCGAAGACCATGGTGGCGCCGACTTTTACGGCATCGAAAGTGATAGGGCCACGACGCGAGCCGGCACGCCTGTTTCCTTCGATGAACGCCCGGGTAGTGCCATGTCGGGCCGCACAGCGCCCTTTAGTGCACCGCGACGTGTCGGCACTGGAGTGTCGGACACAAGCTACAACTCGTACCGACCGCAGAATGCTGCGATGGACGGCTCTCACTCTCGTAAGGCGTCTGCGAACGAACTGGATCGCATGCGCAGCCCTCTGAGCAACTTTGACAATTCCAGCTCCACCGGCCTGGTGCAGGCTCAACCTATAGGCGGCTATTCCGAGGTGCCCATGGACGGGAGAGGCAGCCCAGGACCTCGGTACTCTCGCTACCAGGACGCCGACTCGGGTCGCGCAAGTCCAGTCCCAGGACGCACCATTACTGGCAGCCGCGGCTACCAGCCGCTTGACTCGGGTAGGGCAAGCCCGGCGCCACGCGATTACCAAGACGGGCCTTTTCATGAAGGTCGCATGAGCCCAGCACCACGATCCCGCTCGCAGTCGCCTGGCCCGGCTGCAGGGCCTTTGGGTGCCGCTTTGCGACAGACTACACAGAGCCCGGGTCCTAGACAGATGAGCCCGGCGCCGCGGCAGATGAGCCCAGGCCCCAGACATATGAGTCCAGTACCTCGGCAAACACATAGCCCGGCTCCTGGGCGGGCTCAGTCCCCTGGACCGGCAGCTGGTCCCATGGCCACGCAGCACTTTTCCCAAACGCAGCCGCAGCACCAGAGTCAACACCCCCAATCTTGCCCCTATGGACAAGATCAATACTACGACGACTTCCAGGGAGCGCCTGGGCAGCCAGGATTCTACGGAGGGCCGTCACGGTAAGGAGGGCAGGAGCATAGATCATTCAAGGAACCAGTCCACCCCGCCGAATAGGCGCTGAACCCGCGGACCAACGTACATAGAAATAGAACCGCTGTACAAGTGTTTTAATAAATAGAGGAATTGCGATGTAAATCAGTGCAAACACTGTCAGTATCAAAACTGCACTATATAAGTTGTCAATTCCAGCAATCAAGCCAGCCCAGGGGAATCCTAACGCGGGAACCTAAAGGCTCGACGACGACACTTGCATACAGCCATCACCGGCAGGGCAGCATGACAGGGCAGGATTCCACCAATCGTGGCAGCTGGGGCTGAGTCTTGGCGATCTGATCCAGCATGGGTGGATGTAAGATAATAGGCGGAACTGGCCGCCATGCAACGTCATCGTCGCGAAGTAGAAATCACAGTCTTTCTCCTGTGCCTCTTCGTTCACTCCTGCTCTTGTACGTCGGCGTATCCTTTAGTACATGCACGCATACAGACACGCATACACAGGCACAGGTATACACCGGTACGGGGCAGATGGCAATCTGTACATTACTCTTAGACTCGTGAATAGCTTGTCCGTTTTTCGTCGCTTCTCATGCGCTGTCACGGCAACTGCCAGTTGCCGCTCTCGGAAAACCTCGCCATCATGCCCTCCAAGGCGCTCCCCAGGCCCTCCGCCAGCTCGTCCTCCACGACGCCGTCCTGCCAGGACAGCGCGACGCTGAGCCGGCCGCCGGGCGCGGACGCGACGTTGACGCCGAGCGCGGCGCCGGTGACCATGGCGCCGTTGGCGAACACGACCCTGCTGATCGCGACCGGCGCGCCGCCGCCAGTGTCCGCGAGCGCGCCGACGTTGCTGCACTCCCACGAGTGCGCCCGCGCCGCGCCGTCGCGGCCCTCGTGGAAGCGCCGCCAGTCGCCGACGTGCCGCATCAGCGCCGCGACGTTGTTGTGTGCGAGAGAGGCACCGCGGGCGACCAGCGCGCGGCGCACGCGCTGCGCGGCCGCCCAGACGGCGCCGGTCAGCGTGCCGTCCCCGGAGGTCAGCGCGGCGCGGCGCATGGCCACCACGTCGGCGGGGGTGAACTCGTGGTCCATGGAGCACAGCAGGACGCGGAGGGTGTCGCGCAGGGCGGCGTCGACGTCGGCGCGCGCGTGCGCGCGCAGGCTCATGGGCGTGCCGCTGCGGAAGCCGCCGCGCGCGGCGTCCTCCGGGAGTACCTTCGCCATGTAGGCCAGGGTGAGCGCGTGGAGGAGCGCGGTGAGGGTCGTCGCGTGCACGCGGCAGGCGGCGAGGACGGCGCGCGCGTCGGCCGGGGCCACGTCGACGGGCCGCAGGCGGGTGACGTACGGCCGCGCGAGGGAGATGCGGCGGCCGCCCCAGACGGCGCGCGGCGCGGGCTTGAGCGCGGCGGGCGCGAACTCGCGCCAGACCGCCGAGGCCATGTACAGCGGGCCGAGCGTGAACGCGACCGCGTCCTCCTGCGGCTCCGGCAGCGCCGGCGGGTCAGGGAACGAGAGGACGGGGCCGTCGTCGGCGGCAGCGCCGGCAGCCAGCGCCGCCAGGAGGTGCTCGTGGAACTGGCGGCCGCTCGTGCCGTCGAGCAGCGCGTGGTGGAACGCGAATACGACGTCCTCACAGTCCCGCCGCTCGTCGCGCACAAGCGTCACCCGCCACGGCGCCCGAGTCGGGGTGTCCTCCCACCGCAGGTCATGCTGCATGGCCTGCACGCGCGCCACCTCCCGGTTCAGCGCGCGCTCCTCCCCGTCCGCGTCCGCTTCCGCGGCCTCGACGGCCACGACGGCGACGTGCGCGCGCAGGTCCACCGTGGTAATGTGCGTGTACCGCGCCGCGTTGGTGTCCTCGCCCGCGATGCCGACGCGCAGCATGGGGTGCGCGCGCACGACGGCCGCCAGCGCCGCGAGGAAGCGCGGCGCGACGGCGGCGACGGGCGCGCCGGGCGGCCGCGTGCCCGGGACGTACCGCGCGCAGACGGTGACGGCGCGGTAGATGCCCAGGCTGTGGCGCGAGGACGACCAGAGTTCCCTGCGGCGGTGGTGAGTTGGGGAGAGCGGGCGAGGGGAGGGGGGGATGCGTACATGGGGCCAAGACGGCGCAGGGCAGCAGGGTCGGAAGACATGACGACTGATGAACTCCTCAAGTAACGGGTATCAAGTAGTTTATATACAGGTAGAAAACGGCGCGCGAGTGCCGTGAGGCGGCGGTGTGATGATGCAGATGGGAGGTTGGCCGTCGTGGCCCTGTGAACTGCGGGCGCAACATCATCCAGCCCTTCCCAATCCCGGCGACGGGATTGGGTACCGTCGACTGAAGATGCTGATAGAGTTGATTGTATGTCTCATATTTGATTGAAGTTTTAGTGTCCACGGCAATTTCTCAACAGGAACAAGAGAAAATCACACCACGTTCTGATGTAGTCGCGGCCACCGATCGGGGGCGGCATTCCTTTGCTACAAGCCACGAACCATCTTCCTCCGGACTCTGAGTCTGTGATTTAACAGTATGATGTGGCAAGATTGCAATGATGGTAGAATCCACAATCGAAATGACACGACACCAGCATGAAAGTGGCTGCGCACTATGATTGTGGGATTGAGTTGCACAAGGCTTTAGCCGGCAAAGGAGTGACCAAAGGCCCCTCCCCCAAATGCCGAATACATTAACGTAAGGGAAGGGCGAGAAGGTTTGTCATTCATACATAATACGTCTTCGACGGTCTTGTAAATGAAGTAATTGCTGCTGGTCACTCACCTCCGCATTCAGCCATCGTTTCTCAGTCCCAACCCCAGATGATCACTCGGTTCGGGTCAGTTATGTCATACACAATATATCATCCGTATATATCAGCAAACAGGCTAAAATAAGTGTAAAATTCGTGCAGCGACGTAAGTCGGGAATAGAGGACAAGAAGTGCCTAAGCAGCACATTGAAGTCATGGTGCTGTTAGATGCACCACAAGAAGCAGCTCTCTGTGCACTTTGGCTGTTATCATATCTCTTCTGCGCCGCTTGTCTATTTAGGTGATCGCGCGCAGCAAGCGGCAGGTCAATCCAGAAGTCCTCTTGTTCACGGCGCAGACCAGGTTCGGCCGTGCTTCAGGTGCCATGCAATTCGCCGTCATAGTTGATCCTGTCTCGCGCCCATTCCTGGTATCTCTTTCATACCTTCGGGTACATGGCAGAAGTATCTAAGCAAGATCAATTGATCAAAGTAAAACCGCGGGGCGATTCTCTTTGTCTGTGCCGTGGGAGACTACTCCCTCTCCGGTCGACTCTGACTGTGCCGGGGTCGGATGAAAGAGAAAGTCCAGTGGGATAACAGGCGAGAGCAGAAAGGGAAACTGGATTCGCCTAAAAGACAAAGCCTAAAAGACAAAAAGAAAGAAAGATGGTAAGAGAAGGAACTGGGAATATACAATCATTTGGCAAAAATTAAACTCCGGTACAGGGAATCGAACCCTGGGCTGCTCGGATCCGACTTGAGAGCGAGCGATGTTAGCCACTACACCATACCGGATCTTTTCTTGTATGATAGAGACGTTTTTATTTATCATTATATTGCTATCTCAAAAATGTGTTCGTTCTTATTGTTGATAAACAGCAGATGTTGAGGAAATTTGGACAGCGATGGAGGCTAAACAAGCAAAACAGCAAAAACAAACCAGACAAGTTAAACAGGCCGAGCAAGCAAATAATTTAATTAAGAATAAAGACACTGATGAACGCTGTGTTATTGTAAGACTACATTCTCCGTCACAGCAACCGGTGCATAGCCAAAGCTCAACAGGCCTGTACTACACAATGTACAACCAGCCACGGGAACGCCTGGTCCCCTTTGAAACTCTCCAGACTCCCTTGTCTATTCCCCAAAAGAGCCGTCTGGCTGATGCTCATCCCGCTCGGCGTCACGTCCGCTCCGCTTCCGGCGAAGCAGGGTGCGGATGAAGCGCCTCTTGGACCTCTTCTGCCGGACGGGATACTCGGTCGACTTGCTGAGCAGCGCTTCAATTGAGAAGCGGCCTTTGGCACCCCAGTGCTGCTGAGCTGCGGGCGTGCGCGCTCCTTGCTTCGGCTGGTCGGCGCAATCAGCCGCCGGCACCGCGCCCTGCAGATCCGTATCCCACCGCAGGTGAGGCGGCGGCGATTCCGCCGCCCAGGCCTCGGGCGCCGGAGCCAGAGCGTCCGCGAACAAGTCATCCCAGGGATCAGGCGGCGCCAGCAGGTCCTCCGCCTTGATGCCTCTCCTCTGCTCGCGGAGCTCGGCATGCCACCGGTCCTCCTCCCACATTTCACGCAGCCTCTGCCTGTCGAAGAAGCGGAACGCGGTGCTCCCCATCGACGTTTCGCTGTCTGCGCGCAGCGCCGGCGGTTGGGCGCGAGCTTCCACGGGAGTCTCGGCCGGGGCCGCGCAAGGTTTCTTGTAGGAAACCTCCTGCGGCTGACTAAAGAAGAGCTGCTCCTCGCCATGCGGCACAATGATGATGCCGTACTGCATGTCTGGGAGAGGCGGCCCGGCGAGGGAGATCGTGTAGGCCGAGGCGGCCATGTACTGCGCGAGTTTTTTCGCGTCACGGATGTGCTGGTGCTGCTCTGGGAGGCAGGTCGGCACCGCTGCCTCCTGGGAGCTGCATTCTTTCAGTGGTGCGTCGCTCACGGCTTTCCGGCTTGGGGCGGCAGAGACTGCATCCAAGTCAATAGTCCCGTACGAAGGATGGCAAAGCCCCAGGTGCCTGTCTTGTTTCTGGGCCCTCTGTATGGCTTGAAACAATTGGCCGTCATGGTTGAGCCTGTCTCGTGCCCATTCTCGGTATCTCTTCCATGCCTTTTTCCTATTGCTTGCTGGCTCGGACTCACAATCGGATGACTTTTGATGTCTGTTGATCCTTGACCTGGGCCAAGTCCAGCGTGTTGTAGAGGCAGGTCCCTTGACTGGAGGGGTGTAATCGGAGCCCTCGTATCGAAAGGTTGCAGCGTCGTCCTAGATTCGTGTTGGTGTTGGCCATTTTCTTTCTGGACGAATGGACTGAAGCTTACCGATGCTCGAGATAGATGACCATTGCAGCCGCGATAGTCCACTGCGAGGGGCTCGCAATGGGCGACGTCCGCGTCAGGTATCTCTTTGACGGCTATCGGGCGCACGTCTTCGCTCTCCAATAGAGGAGAAGCATTCGAGTTTGGTGTGGTAATATCACCGGTTGACCCTGCAGCCTGCCGCATTTCCAGTCGCATTGAGTGAAGGGCGTGTTGTGTCAAGCGAGGAGACGCGCCTTGCACCGCGACGTACTTTCCTTGATCCATGGCTGAAACGAGCTGGACAAACGGGATGAACAAAAAGGAACGTTTGAGAATGGCCTGACAGGTTAACAAGATGTGAGTGGAATATTTGCGTCTGGGGAGCGAGGAACGTAGGGCGGACTATATATTGTAGGCGAGCGCGGCGGAGAAGTGCGGCGCAGCGAGGGCGCTCCTATTATTGGGGTACACAAACACGAGCGTTATAAGACAAAGTGACACGAAGATGCCACGGGAAGTATCACGAGAGTTGTGCCAGGGGGGGACGCTGCGCGTGTTCTTATCTCGATTTGCTCGATGCCAGCAGTCAAGGTGCGCTGCTCTCATCTCATTGCGCCTGATAAATGGCAGGTGAGATGCAAGTGAATGGCAAGCATTTTAATTACTTGAACTTGCCGAGTAGTGTTTATTTAAAACCATTCGCAGCAATAGATTGAGGCCATGGAACCAGGATCGCAACTCGCTTGCTCTCACCCAAGTGTACCCGAGGTTGATGTAGCTTTGAAATAGGGTGAGAGAATTCAAGGAAATTTGGACATACTTTAGAGCTTACTGATAGTACGGCGACTTGCTTCATCTATTACGTCGTGCAGTACACTGGCTGTGCCGCGGAGGAATTGCGCCGAGGTCGATGAAACATCCCCAGCCACGCAGGGGAAAACGGTGGTCCTTATCCTTTCAATTCGTACATATGACAGTTCTCGTCTTTGAGTATCGATTGCCTTTAAAATACAGGCATGGGACATACTGATACATTATCTACGCAACTTGAACTTGAAACCGGTGGTTTGCATCGCTTCGAGGGCGTTGCACAGTAAAATAGTCATTCTGTGTATAAATATAAGACAATAATAAGCCGAGAAAGAATATGTGATATCACTAATTATTTACAAGTGAAGGAGAGCCTTGAAAAGTTCCGCCCCGACCTGGCCGAACTTGACCTTCTGGCTTACATCGCCGCTGCGAAGGTGGACAGTGTCGACGCTGGACTTGGTCCAGTCAATGCAGCGCACGCTGATCCAGCGCAGCCTCAGCCTCTCGCGCGACACGAACAGCAGCGCGTCAATCGACTGCACGTACACGATCTGGCCCTCCTGCGCGAGCGTCGGCGCGCAGAACGGGACGCGGGCGAGCCGGTCACCGCCCCAGCCATCCAGCAGCGCGTCCAGCAGCGCGCCGTCCGCGCCGCAGTCGCGCGCCACGCACGCGCGCACCCTGGCCGCGGCCTCCTTGCGGCGGTCCGACGGGCACTTGGCCGCGAGGAGCTGCGCGGCCTGGCAGAGGAGCAGCGCCACGTCGAAGCGCAGCGGCCCGCGGTGCGCGGCCGCGAGCACCGCGAACAGCACCGTGTGGCACAGCCCGACGGGCAGCTCCGCGGCGCCCTGCAGGCTGTTGACGAGGGCCTGCAGGCAGTCCCGCGCCCGGCCGTGGTCGTCCATCCAGTGGTGCAGGCAGACGCAGGCGGAGCAGAGCGCGGCCGTGATCGAGCCGGGCGTGTCGGGTGGCTGCGCCCCGTCGGCCCAGGCTGGGAGCCATTGCCAGCTCGCGGCGGATGCGCAGGGGCTTTGTCGCGATAGCTTGAGAGAGGCGGATATGTCGTCCCAGTGCTGGCCCTGTGCAGGAAACCCGCTGATGGTGACTAGTAAAGAATGTGTCGAGGCTCTTGCGTTCTTCTCGTCATCCACGTCTCTACGCAAGGCGTCAATGAGAGTATCCTTACCGTTCAGGCAGGCTTTCAAGCTTGAATTCTGGTTTTGGGAGAGCTCCAGCTCATGTTTTGCCTTTTCCGTGGCAGCCACAAGCCGGGCAACCTCGTCTCGCAATACCGCTTCCGCCGTGCACTGAGCAGCAATCGTATTCTGCATGCACTTGTTCTCGATATGCATAGCTTCGCCGTCAGCGCGAAGCCTATTTAATTCAACTTGCATCGCTTCAATCTCTTCACGCAGCCTATCCAGTTCATCATTCTCCGCCGCTGCCAATCTACGAAACGTAGCCAGGTCATGTTGCGCGGCAGAATGCGCGGCCGAGAGCCTCCTCAACTTCTCTTCCTGCGAAGCCTCCGTCGCCCGATGAACCGCGTGAAGCTCATCCAAGGAAACGCTCAGGTTGGCTTCATTGGCACGAGACTCGGCCAAATCGGAAATCAGGGCGCGATTCGCTCCGCCGAGGCCATCCAAGGCCTGGTGCGCGGCGTCGATCATCACGCGCTGGCGTTCGAGAGCATTGTCAAGCATGCAAGCCATGTCTGGTCCCCAGTGCCGCAGCGTTTGGAAAGGGAGTTCTTGGTCGTGCAGTGTTCCTTGATGGCTGGGAGACGAAACAGCATCTGTCAGCGGTGGTGGCTCATCATAAGACCGCAGCTGCAGAGTATCAAATCGGGCGTGGTCTTGCATCGCTTTCTCCGGGATGCCGCCGCATGATCTTTTCGACTCAAAGTCGTGCCATGTCAAAGAAGCTTCCGCATCGGCCGCGTGAGCCAGCGCGGCCTTGTCTTCCAGCTGCTCTTGAGGTTCTTCCAGTAGGCGGAGCTTGGCACGGCATTCGTTGAATCCTTGAACAAGCCTATCGACAGTAGCGGGTGTATCGTGTCCATCCGCAATAGTTCCAAACATTCTGAGGCTGGCGCTATCCGAATGAATGGGATGGTTCGTAGATCAACCTGGACACCCACAGATCTAGGTGTAGTCTCCCTTCTCCGCGCCCGGCTGGGAGCCGGTCCTCGGCGTCGGGCAGCAGCGGCCCGGTCGCCGTCCAAATTCCTTGGGAAACGCCCGCGTCGGGCATCGAAATATTCAGACTAGCCACCCCCAGCCACGAAATCGCTGGCAAATCATAGAGGGTGGTTTTCCCGCCCAGATGAAAGCGGCAATCGGGAAAGCCAAGTATCGGTGAGCGTGGTGGGTAGGCCATGCCCTGGCCTGTTCCCACCGCCTTGCCTCCATGCGCCCGAGCTGACATTCACGCAAGACCCAAGCGCAAATACATACTCTGTGTTTTTATATGGTGAGTCCTATTGTAGGAGATGGCAGAGCATCACAGCGGCCGCCCCTCTCTGGCTGGTTACTGCCAGAATCAAGTAGACGGCGCGGTGCATCACGACGACTGGGCGAAATTGTACGGAACATAAGTCATTGCAACTAACTTTGTGTAGTGTGGTATCATGCCAATGAAGTAGCAAGTCGTGTTGATTGCCAATCATGCGTAGAACTTCGACTGCGCTCAGGCGCGGAAGCAGAGCTCGCCCGGCCGCCGCCAGGTACAACGGAGCATATGCCTCCAATTTGTCACGGGGGAGCAAGCCCACAGCAACAAACTAGCTAGTCCAACGAGCGACCAAATCAGGCAAGTATGTATGGCAGCGGTGGATCATTCGCCGAGGGGCTGTTGAGTTGGTGGCGACGGCGGGCCTTCGCAGCCCTGCGACGGGCACCGCGAGCAATTGTCGGAGGCGGATTGGCCTGAGCTGCGGCATTGCGAGGAGCGACCCTGTGAGTAGTATCCCGGGAGCTCGCAAGCGCCGTCGGATTGGCCGAACCTGCACAGGGGCCTGCCGGCGAGTTGTTGGCCACCACTCGAAGCGCGAAACCTGCTGCCCTGGCGGCCAGGTACGACGTGATGTAAGCGTGATCTGCCGGTAACTGGAATAGGAGCGGCCGACAACCCGCGAAAACCTGAGATTCCAATCTGCTCACAAGCAGCCTCCATGGAATTCCACTGGGCATAGGGGAGGCTCATGGCCGCGATCTTCGTCTCGCAGAATGCGTTGTAGAGCTGGCTTCGTGCACGGCCCACGCTTCGTTCAAACTCCTGCTGATCCTTCCCAGCCTTTTTGAACTCTTCAAGTACTCGGGTCGCGAGGTTTTGATCGACGAAGTGCGCGACTTCCCACGCCGATCGGGTGGCGGGAATCTCTTGAGCAGCGTTGATGGAGTCCCCACGGGAAGGTTCTTTGGTGGCCATTTTCCTCTGACAAATTATTTGTGGTGAAGAAGAAGATCTCAAGTGAACTGAACTGGGGGATGATGCTGCAAGATTTTGATCAAGCTCAGCTCGCTGGCTGCCGCGAGCTGCCGTTTGTATTGCCGGGCCGTCAGC
Organism: Cordyceps pruinosa; assembly: GCA_003025255.1. Taxonomy (NCBI): domain Eukaryota; kingdom Fungi; phylum Ascomycota; class Sordariomycetes; order Hypocreales; family Cordycipitaceae; genus Cordyceps; species Cordyceps pruinosa. Next base: position 42,695 of record LUFD01004650.1, read on the forward strand.
TGAGCAGGACGCAAACGCTGGGCAAGTTTCGGCTTGGAAAAAATATCTCCCGGGCCTGAATACACACTCGCTCGCGTTGACTGTCGATGCTAGACGATGAGCCGCACGAGGGGGAGTAGGTTGTTTCTGACAGATTGTTGTATGATGATCTGTGAGTAGGAAGCGACGTGGTGCCTTATCACCGCCTCTGCGGAGGAACCACCATCTTAACAGCCATCAACACCTCGTTAGAGTATGTGAACTGGCTATCATATACTGTACTATATGTCGCAAGTATTATTAACATTGATACAGGGAAACTCGTCAATTTGCTTGGCATCACGTCGCCTGAACAAGAGGTGTGCCGACTCCCTGGTGCACATGTTCAACCACGACCGACAAAGAATACATCAATCACCACTAACTAGGCTTTCCGTATTATCGGCAACATAATTCTATGGCCAAGAATTGCCCTCACTCGAAACGATAAAGAAACTGACGTCACCGGCCGAGAAATATGACCGGTGTCGTCGGCTGTTGTACAGACACTCAACTCTGCGATTGATTATCCACGGGTCGCACCATCTAAGCTCCGAGCCAAACACAGTTGCTTATTGTCATGCGCATGACCTTTTTTTATCGCTCTTATTCGTCTTCCCTCTTGGTACCCTAGAAAGCTTGTGGCTCTAACCGTCGCTCTTCAGTGCTGTCGCGTGGCACCGGCGGCTGTATGAGACTGGAGATTCGGTCGATGCTGGGTAACGGTGTACTCGACAAATCGAATTGTCCAGCTTGATTTAGTACCTCTACGGATGTCTGCGGTTCTGCTTCGCGTTGTTCCAGGATCCGTGGGCGCAAAGCACCGAGGCGGGTGCACATCAACATGCAGCACGATGCTACAAATGCAGCTCCTACCTATCCCTAATCACTGCCAAAGTGGCAAAATGAGGGCTTCGCAGATGTAAGTAGATTAATCACTGACGTGTCAGATGAAAAGTGGTGGTATCTTGCTCATGGTAGTACCGAAACAGCGATGGCGTATAAGAGAGCTGCCTTGCCCGCCCCAATCTGTGAGCGGCATAGTATTTAGTGAGGAATCATAAATAGGACAATAATTCCTGGGAATATGGCGAGTAACGCAAGTGATGAAAGCTACTGGGTGAGACGCGATAGCTCAGAGAGCTTGAATGACTTTGGCAGCTCGAGCGATTCGCATAACTCTCCCCTCTTTTCCTTGATTCCCATCACGCCCAAGGCATCGCTTCTTGTTGATCGATTGTGTCCGGACATACGCGGGCCCAAGAAACTGTATTTTTCACTTGGCCAAAGAGCGCGATGCGACCCGCGCGCCATTGTATACTTTGGCCCCGAAGAGGGCTACGACGACATTGTAGTTGGGCAGTGGCCAATTATTGAGTACGTGCGCTGCATTGCAAATACTTAGGGAGTGCGTGCGCGGGATCGCAAATACTTTTCGCTAACTATAGTCGCAGCCGGTGCTATCTCACCATAACTGAAGCCGGAGACATTGTGCTTTGCGATGCGAGCGATAGGAATGGAACAGGGCTGGTCGTGAAAGGTCCGGACCGTCGTCGAATCCCGAAGTTCCAGATTCGAGGTCTGGGTGACAGCTGCGTCTTGCCCATGGCCGCAGACTACTTGATTGCCTTTCAGTTTCCGAGCGGGGAGTCGTTTGGCTTCCGTTGGGAGATAGATCTGAACTGGGAGGCAGTACGTCGCGTGCGCAAGGCGCTGTCCAGGCAATTCAAGCTGCGCGACCAGCTTTCTGTCCATCCAGGACAGCCTCGTTTCAATGTCTTGCCTCTCTCCATCCCTGAGCTCATCACTCCCATGACACCGCCGACGCCACATCTCGGCAGCATACCCAGCAAGGAAATTTTCACTTACAACATCCTCAGCCGAGGCATGAGAGGCAATGTCTATATCGGAATTGACATCCGCGGTGGGCGAGAATATACGATCAAATGCGTGAACCCGGAGGCTCCCCAGCCCTACCCGCTGCTTGTCGCACACTTCAAGGTCGAAGTGCAAATACTTGGCTCGCTAAGTCATGTAAGCCGACTCGAGCCTTCAACCATGACCTCGCTAACTACTTCTCAGCCACACATTCCCCGGCTGGAGCACCATCAGGGCTGGTCACCCCCCTTGCTTGCTATGGCTTTTATGCAGCCTTGTGATGGCAACGCCAGAGCGCTTGTCACGAAGCATCGTTGCAGCGCACCTTTCGATACCGAGAACTTCCGCCATCTCCCCAGATTTCTGATTCATGGCTTGGGGGCGTTGCGTTACCTTCACCAACGCAACCTCATCCACAGAGACGTCAAGCTTGAGAGTATTCTATTCAGACAGAAACGCAACAGGGCCAAATTCTTCCTTTCTGAACTTGGGATGCTGCAGAACGCGCCACATTCCTGGGGCCCTGCGGGCGACCCCGTTTATACGGCACCCGAACTCCTCCGTTCTGGGCCCTCGGTCTACGCTGGCCCGCCATCGGACATTTACAGTTTCGGTATGGCTATCCTTGACTTTATCGGCTTCATGTGTCGTGCAGAGTACACATGCAGCGAACGCAGGTGGCGCAAGAAGTTGCTCGCCAGTCACTGTGAGGTTCCGTACGAGGCATCTCGATGTGCCCCGGTGCATCTCAGCAGCTCGAGAGTCGAGTTTATGCGCATCAACGGTCTGCTGCCCGACCCAGTAGTGGCACAAATGCTCGACCCAGATCCGCTACGGCGTCCTGATGCGGCCGAAGCGCTTGAGGAATTTGCCGAGTACTACAGATTCAGGGTGCCACAATCCTTCAGAGCTATGAGTGATGTGTAACGGGGCCTGCTGTATCCTCATACTAGGTACTTCATGATCGATGATTCGCTCTTCCGGGTCGAGTACGCCGTACGTTCTGCCATACGTTCCGCCGTACGTCACTGCCGTGGATGGGATGCCTGGGCACGGTGCAGATTTTGGTACCAGAAGCAACATGTCGCGATCAGCTGTCTAACGCCGCATCTGTACGCGCCTACGGCTCGGTTTAACTGTATCAGGGGGCTGCCGCGGTGGGCGAGGGGATGCGGAGGGGAATGAAGGGACACGAAGTATCACAGAATGAATTTGCTTGTAATAGTTTATATACACGCTTAGCTCCCGCGTTGTCTACCTAATACCCGGGTACCACTCTCGCAATCACATGCAGTCCACCCTCCGGCTTGATCGTGACGCCGCTCTTGATCTTGAGCTTGTCCGGGTCCATGAGCGTCTTGTCCACCAGCTCAAACTCGAAGCGGCCGACCCACGCGGCCAGCAGGCAGGCGAACTCGCCCTTGGCGAAGGCGGCGCCGATGCAGCTGCGCGGGCCGTGCAGGAACGTCGACATGGCGTAGTTGCTGGCCGCGCCGCCCGTGTTGTTGAGCGTGGCCGCGCCGTCGCCGTCGCGCGCGTCGAGCCAGCGGTCCGGGTTGAACTCCTCGGCGTCGCCCCCCCAGAGCTTCTTGTCGACGTTGATGGCCCACTGCGGGATGGTGACGGGGGTGCCGCGCGCGACGGGCACGCCCAGCACCGTCGTGTCCTGCATGGCGACGCGGCCCGTCACGGGCACCGAGGGGTACCGCCGCAGCGTCTCGTTGACGACGGCGTTGAGGTACGGCAGGCGGTCGAAGTCGACACTGGTGAGCGCGGCGCCGGCGTCGTCGTCGACCGACGGCAAGTGTGCGCGGATCTCGGCGCGCAGCCGCGTCTGGATCGCCGGGTTGAGGCACAGCGCGTAGATGGCCCAGGTCAGCGACACGGACGTGGTCTCGTGGCCGGCGGCGAAGAAGGTCATCAGCTGGTTCTGCAGGCCCTCGTCGGTGAACTCGCCGCTCTCGAGCGCGATGGACAGGATGTCCACGTCGGGCTGCTGCGCCTTGTCCTGCCTCTGCGCGCGCAGCTTGGCGCGCTTCTCGTCAATCAGCTCCTGGCACACGCTGCGGATGGCGCGCATGGCGTCGCGGAACTCGCGGATGCGCTTGATGGGCAGCTGCTCGATGAGCGACTGCGGCAGCACCAGGCCGAGGACGAGGAACACGCGCAGCAGGGACTGGCCCTCGAAGACGCTGGTGTACTGCGCGACGAGCTTGTTCTCCGGGTCGCGGACCGCGGAGAAGTCGCGGCCCATGGCCGCCATGCCGATGATGTCGAGCGTGGCGAGCGACGCCCAGTGCGAGACCTGCAGCTGGCCCTCACGCCCGTGGACCGTCTTGGTCATGGCCCGCACGACCTCGCGCGACTTGTCCCAGAAGACGGGGTACAGGTCCTTGATGTGGCGGAAGTTGAAGGCCGGCAGCATGTGGCGGCGCTGCCGGCGGTGCTCGTCGCCCTCGGAGGTGACCAGGCCGACGCCCGTGACCCTGCTGAGCGCGTCGCGCACCGGGCCGGGCTTCTCCCAGGCGTAGCTGTTGGCCACGGTGATGTCGGCCACGGCCTTGGGGGAGATGGCGAGGAGGCGCTCTTGGTTGAAGAACATGAAGAAGCGCAGCAGCCCATCGTGCTCGACGGTTTTGTTCCTGTGGGCTGTCAGTCCAGAGGCCCGGTCTCGGCAACATGTCTCACCCAGCGCTGATGTGGCTTACCATGTTCTGGAGCACTCGCCGGGGGGCGCATTGTATAGGAGGGGAATGTGGCCGAGGAGCCAATGCCGGCCCCCGGCCGTGGGCAGGTGTCTTGTCGGCGAGACGTAAAAGGGATATATGAATGTGAAGTAGAGGCCGCAGACGAAGAGGTTGCCGAGCCAGAACAGGGCGAATGACAGAACGAGCGAAGAGAGCTTCAGATCACCGACCGCAGCTGTACCATACAGACGCAGTGCGACGGTTTCCAGCGCCGCCGCGACTGTCACGACCGGCCAGGACAGATGCTTCGGCAGGCTTAGTAGCTGCGACATATCTGTGATACTTTTTGACGAGAAACGAAAGGCGCATCTGAGTTGCAGATGCAATTGACGTGGTCTGATGTAGCTTGAATACTCCGAGACTACAAATAGGCTCGACTTGGCGGAGTCTCGGCGGAATCAGCTTGCCGTTGTCAGTGGAGAAGACAGTATACTGGTGAAGTCTTGATTACACTAACAAGGGCTACCATCGCTGAAACCGGCCGAGTCACTTCGGCCACAGCGTAGTTGTTATGGAAGCGCTAGCAATGGAAGAGGCATGATTCGTCACCCCATATGGCGCTCTTGCGCGGCCCTCTGCCTGATCGGTTGTCTCATCGACAACCAAGGCACGAGAATAGATCCCGAGGAAGACAACGACCAGGCAGACGGCTTACGACACCGGTGGCCATCTCATCGTTCTTCTTGAAACGGGCACTTGGTTTTAGAGCTGCCACCTCATCGTGGACGGTACTAATGCTATGCATGATGGTTGTCCATAATACCAAAGGCAACCCATCCCCCCTGCCCAGCGATCTATCAGAAGACGAGAGGAGAGTACTATTAATGGGAGAAGGGAACCAGCGATTAGAGACAGGATGATGGTGGGTTTTCTTCTGATGTTCTGAGATTCGCTAGCTCCGGTTCTCTCGGTCGAGGGAGGTGTGCAGATCTTCCGCCCGGGGGGGTAGAGGCTTCCGTCTCCGCGGCGTGGGGTGGGCAAGGCGACCTTTGCGCCGTGCGCTGACGTAGTAGCACGGCAATGTGATTCATATTATATATCTGTGAAAAGTGATTCGCTGTCACGAGGGCGCATTCGGCACTCGCACAGCCTCAGTGGCCAGGCACGAGCGCCACGTACTATATTGCCTATAGCTGGACGATTCTATGGTAGACCCATAACTGTCCGCGTCGGTAGACGAGTGTTGTATCGGTCTCTCATTCAAGAAAAAAATGAGCAAGGGGAAATACCAATGCCCTGTGAGAAGAGGACAGATATCCAAGTAATTCCGTGTTCAAGGCTCAACTATGTCCCAAAGTCTCTTTCACCGCGCAAAGTCGCTAAGACAGTGGCCCGCAGCGGATACAGGGCTGGGCGCGACCCGTCCTTAACTTGGCCGAAAAGCTTTGTGAGATGATGGAGAATGTTGGACGTCGGCGACGGGCAGTAGATATTGTTCCTGGCCGCGTCCTGTTTCTACAACTAGCCTGAACCGCGTGTGAGACTTGATAAAGAGAAGTGCGAAAGCCCCTTGCCTATCTGATTGCAGTTTACGAGACGGCAATAGTGACAGCGACTATCGGGGGTTGTCATGTGTACCATGGACGACTCTTTGGCGTCTACAGCAACTCGTTGTTGGTGGATGATTACGGAGTTTGGAGAAACAGAGCAGAGCACCTGTTGGCCGTCCACTTTGACCAGGGGCTTGGCATGGGGTGAATCAACCTGATGCTTGGATGCTGTCCATGTTGGGGCGGCTGGACGAGTGAGCGGCGACGAGGGATAGACGCATCGCCGTTGCCGTACCCATTTCTTGTAAGATTTCCAATTGACCCCTAAAATGGTGTAGCGGTAATTAGACATGAGAGGGTTATCTCACATCCACATCAGCAACAAGGGTTTCCATATCTGTACTGTTCGCCGAGTGCCCTTTGTATTGCGGCGACAGTCCAAGGCAGGGAGACTCTTACAAGGCCAAGTATATGATCGGTGCGGCTATATCGTGCGCCCTTATTAATAGACAGTCTTGCCCTCTGCGCCGTTATCTAGCTGACTGCAAAATGCAGCAGCGGGATGCTAGGTTGCGCGTAGTACCCTGCAGATGCTGTTCTGTTTGACCATATCCAACTATCATGTGTGCTGCTGGGTCTGGTCATTTCGAGAAAGTGACAACATTATAGAAGGAAAATGTACAAGCGAGTCACCTACCAGGCGCCGGTTACGCTGACTTGAAAAGAAAGCAAGATTGACTGACCAAGTCGTCGCAGCGTTCAGCAACAACCAACTATTGATGAGAGTTTTCTCTAAGCATAATCGCTGTCCAACCGCAACGTTTTCTACTAGACGGGATATAAATTCAGCGTGAACCAGCAATGAATACAAACCGGTGATGCCACTTTATAAAACTACTTACAGCTTGAGAGAAAATTCGCGCAGGTAGATGTTTTCTGAGCCAGGCAAGCATCGCTCCATGATGCAAAATGTTCATAGGACTGAATAAACGAACTGGCTTTCATCAAACACGATGGAAGCCTCCATGGTCTAGTTGGTTAGGGCATCGGTCTCATAACTCATAGATTATGATCTGATCTAAAGATTAGATATCCGAACATCGTGGGTTCGATCCCCACTGGGGGCATAAGATTTTTTGTTTTTGCTCTGTTGTTTTTGCTCTGTTGTTTTTTCGGTTGAAGCGTTTCCATTGAAGCGTTTCCATTGCTTCTCTTTTTCTTTTGCCGCCAACTTCTGAAGTAGACATGAATTACTGATTCCGCAGAGTTTGGTTGATGTGAGGGTAAGCCGAATTCGCGCAACCAAAAGTCCCTGTGCCGGCCAACCTGGAGTAACTGGCCAATACTGGTTGATCGGGGAGAAGTTACTAGCCCATTTCTTAGATGATATGTACTCTTGCGAGGGAATATAGTCGAACGTCTGCCTCGACCGCAGAGGCTTGCTGTCACTTCTCTGCATAGTGGGCTTGTTTATCTTCGCTTGGGTGAGCTCCGACATACCCGCGGTTTTGGAGAAGCCATTGACACCCACAGCGCCTCTCCAAGCAAAACCTTATCATGACAAAAACCACAAAAAATAAACCCAATCAAGTCTAACACCACTGGATCCCAACCTCCCACAAACGGTGATATCGTCGCGCTGGTGGCCGTGTTAGACTGTTAGACCGCTCCCCAGCCGGCCTAGTAGAGAGGCCCGCTCAGCGTCTTTCCCAAAGCAACCTTCTGCCATCTGCAGTGCAACAGCGCGACTTGCGACCGCCAACATCACAATCCATCTGCCTCAATCTTGGCACTGTACCCCGGGGCTCTCGAATCGCGCGGTATTCAATTACCGACTCCTTCATTGCCATTTGACCATCGCCTCACCACCGTCTCACCTCTGCCTGACGCGACTGGCCGCACAACACGGCTCGCCATGCTGGTGTCGCGCCCGTGGTGCTTCACGATCCAACACACACGAACCAGAGAAGACAACCCACTCGACGAGTAAATGGACGACAAGAAGTTCGGGCCGCCTTTACGCGGTGGCCTCGTCGTGCGGCAGGATGGCCGCAAGCCGCTCTTTGGTAGCTCGAGGCAAACGGCCGCGGCGCCATCCCACGAAACCAGGATACCGGCTTTGTCACGGTCAAAATCGAGTCCAGGCACGCAGGACAACCCCATCGCCGCATCCCCCGCGACGACACCCGGCGGCTCCCGCATCCCACGCTTCGGCAGCGGTGGGTTTGGCAGCAGAAAGCCAATGTCGCTGACCGAGGCGTACAAGCTCGCGGCCGAGGAGGACAGCGGCGCCCGACCAGGCCCAATCGACGGCTCCCCTAGCCCGGCACCGCGATCGTGGCGCATGCGACCGGACGACAACAAGATGCGCGCGGCCCTCAACGGGGACCCTCTCGACAACAAGGGAGCTGTATCGCCGAACAAGGAGCGCATCGCGATGAGGAACCGTGTCGACGATGGCATCGGCAAATCACGAACGAGCCGTTGGGTGCTCGAGGAAGGCATGCGCGACCAAGATGCTCCGCTGCCCTCCACTGAAAATGTCGCGCCGGGACTCGAGGTGTCGCCGGAAAAGAGCTACGCCTGGCAGGTAGACGAGGACTTTACCGCGGGTGACCTGCAAGTTTCCGACAGCCCGCGCATACGAGTCAACAAACCGCCATTCACGAAGTCGGCGAGATCCGGGTCGCCGCGCAAAGGCAGCACGCCCAATGCAAAGCTCGAGGACATCCGGGCCCGCGAGCTGGGACTGACGCCGAATGTAGCGAGCCCGAGGAAAACTACAAAACTAGATGACATTCGGTTACGAGAGAAAGAGGCTGAAAAAGACGTTCCCTTGCTCGAGCGTGGGTTTCCGCGTATAGGAAGCGGGCTCACCAAGCTGGACGAGATCAGACAGCGAGAGACACAAGGACTGTCGAAGCGGGCGGCTGCCCAGGCCAAACTAGAGGAGATTAAAGAACGCAACGCAATGACGAGATCAGTCTCTCCAGACTCGCCACGAAGAAACTGGAGCGGCCGCGAGGCAGCAGTCATTCCGCGCTCCAAGTCGGCGTTTGAGCCGGTAGGGCGACAAGTGCCAGACACGCCCGTCACTATCTACAAGTCCGAGGCCGAGAGAATTGCCGACGATGTACGACGCGCGGCTGCAAAAAAGGTCGAAGAAAAGCACAAGGAAGTAGAAAAAAAGAGTGCGGCACCCAACCGCGGTGCAAACGGACTGTCACCAGAGAAGCGCGACAGGTCACGCGACTTGCTGCGCAAACTGGCCCGCGCCGCGAGTGCAAGTCCAGCGGCTGCCGAACGAAACCCCGATGACAATCCGCGCACGAATACCTCGGCCCCTAAGAGCAAGCCAGAGGCTCCGCGCGCCAGCTCCCTCAAGCGGTCGGCTCTCGTCGACAGCAGCCGTCGGCGTACGTCCAACACATCGTCCACCGCCTCCAAGAGCGCGTCCTCATCTGACCGGCCGACGGTGGGCTTTGCTGGGCTCGCGCGCTCACGCTCTAGCGACTCGCACAAGAGCAAAGGCTCTAGCATGCACTCGGAACAGGACCCGACGGATAGGATCGAGGCCGAGGAGAGGCTGTTTGCGCCGCTGGACAACTACTCGGAGCATGGGTCGGTGCGCGCGCCGTCGCCGTGGGTGGACGACGAGGCGCGGGATGACAACGATGCCACGCCCAAGCCAGCCACCAAGCAGGATGTGCTGTCGATGCCCACGCCCCGTGCACCAGGGGCCTTTGTGGACACGCCCATCACAATCAAGAAGGAGGATCGGGGTGAAGCGCCACCCAGCAGCCGACGCAGACTGAGCTTGGAGCAGTCGCCAGACATCAAGCCGGACGTCACGTTCCGCGACCGCAAGACGAACCTAGCCTGGCGCAGCAAAGACGCCGACACCGCGTCAGATCCCGGCGTCGCCGAGGCGAAGCCACCGAGGCCGCGCTCGCGGAGCTTGCCTAGAAGGCAGGCCCTCGCCAACTCAGCCAAGCTGCCCTCGGTGCGTGACGACCTGCGCGAGCTGCAGCTCCTCCACAACATCAACGACACCACGCTGGATAACCTGGAGGACATTCTGCTGGGCAAGAAGACGACGAACGAGAAGTTGGACGAGTTGCTGAAAGAGCTTCCCGACGTGGGGGGTGTGGCAGATGTGGTGACCGAGATGAAGAGCGAGCCTGAGAGCAACGCGGATGCGGACCTGGACGACGAACTCGCCGCGTATGAAGCGCTGAGCGCGTCTGTCGAGCGTGACCTGGGGGTGCACAAGGACGGGAAGGTTAAGGTGGAGGCGCCGCCGAGCAAAACAAACCCCCAAACCGACCCAACGCATCTCCCTGAGAAGCCGCTCCGGGAGACGAAGCGGCCCAAAGACGACATCAAGCACATACAAACCGACACGCACACGAAGCACGCCACCGCCCACGCCATGGACGAGAAGCACAACGCAGCCAGCTGCCCGCTGTGCATCGCGCAGCCCGGCACGCCCGCCGTCGCGTACCTGCACCTGCCGCTGCCGCGGCTCTTCCACGGCGCGCCGCAGCCGCGGCTGACGCTGCTCGGCGCGCTGCTGTGCCTGGCGTTGCTCTGGTGCGCGGCGGAGACGGCCATGTGCGGGCTGTACTGCCGGCCGGCGGCGTGCTCCGCGGGGCCCGCGCCGTGCGTGTGGTCCTTTGACGACCCGGCGGGCTTCGGCGCCGCCCTGCCCGTCAAGCTCGACCAGTGGGCGACGGGCGGCCGCGGGCGCGTCGCGTGGGCTGCGCTCGCTGACGACTTCGCCGACGCCGCTGACGCTGCGTGGGTGTGGGCGAGCGGCGGGCGTGACGTCCAGGACATGACGGCCGCGCAGCGCCGTCGACACCGGAGGAGGGCGGCCAGGAAGACGCGCAGCGCCGCGGCGGCGGCGGCGGCGCCGCTGAGCGAGGAGCAGAGAGCCAAGGCGGACGCCTGGCGCAGGGAGCGCGAGGCGAGTGAGAGGGCCAGGCAGAGGGGATACGTGGCCGAGGAGACGGTGGGAGGTGATGAGCGCATGTGGTAGCTTGCAGGAAAAGGATGCTTGTTTTCATGGACTGCATACGGATTGTGGCATTTTGTTTCTTTCAGGGATGGCCCCTTTTGTTTCGCCTCTTTCGAGGCTTTATACTTGTTCGATTAGCAGTGGCGTTGTTACGGTTTGGACAAGGCAAATACGGTAAACACGAACATGGATTGACAGGACACATCCCTCGCTCTCGTGACGTCCAATGCAGTAATTTTATTATGAATCCCATTCTAATACGACCTAAACTCCAAACAAATGCAAACCCCTTTTCTGTGTCTCTAGTCCTCAATGCCGCCCCAGCCGTCCTCGCTATCCTCATCCCCGTCGTCCTCACCATCCTCGTCCATCGCTCCCTCCTCCTCCGCCGCCGCCGCCCACGGCAGCCTCTCGTCCGCGTAGCTCTCCGCCGCGCGCTCCCTGACCGGCCTGACGCCGTTGCGCCGCAGCGCCTCCACCATGGCGCCCAGCTCCGCCACGAAGCCCGCGCGCGCCGCGTCCGCCAGCGCGCCGGCGCGCTCCAGCTCGTCCACCCAGACGTCCAGCGCGTGCAGGCGCAGGCCGAGCGGCAGCGCGCCGAGCCCCGCGGGGCCGCCGCGGCCGTCGAAGACGTACTCCCTGCACACGTCCAGCACCACCTCGGCGTGCGCGGCCGGCCCGTCCGCCGCGTAGCGCAGCATGGCGGCGAGGACGCGGCGCGCCAGCAGCAGGAACTTGTCGAGGCGCAGCGCCTCGATGCCGGTCCAGCGCGCGCCGAGCACGTGCCAGAAGGCGCGCAGCCAGGGGCGCGCGCAGCGCTCGCCGCGCAGGCAGAAGAGCAGGCCCGCGAGGTCGGCGGCGAGCGCCTGCTGCGGCTTCGGCCGGTCGGTCATCCACAGCGCGTAGTACAGGCCGGTCCAGAGCTTGCGCGCGTCGGCGTCGGGGAGCGCGCGGCGGCCGGCGAGGAAGGCGGCGAGGGCGTCGAGGGAGGACGTGCGCAGCTTGCGGTCTGGAGGGGACGAGAGTGAGGTTAGTGGTGTGTGTTTGTTTGTCAAGACGGGGATGGGGGCGGGACGGACCGCTGGACGCGAGGTTTTTGATAAAGGGCATTTGGGCCGCGTCTTGGCCTGTTTGGACGACCATGGCGGCGGCTGTGGGTGTTGATTGATGCGGTTGTTGTTGGTGGTGGTGATGTTCAACTTTTTTTTTCTTTGGAGTTGAAGAAAATCCAGGTGAGCTCTCGGTCTGGACCCGCTTATCTCGGTGTGGCGGCCGGTGAAGATGTCACTGATGGTGAGACGGGGTTTACGAGATTTGAACTGGAGATGCGCTAGAAGTAACGTTAGGCTGTCTTTAGATATTGTTTTATGTATTTGTTTCAGTTCGTGTAATTACAACAAGTCTGTACTGTGCAGATGCTCGTCGGTTGTCCTTCCCGCTTTGGTGAGGTGCTCGCGTGCCAGCGAGCCGTGAAAGCGAGGGATCACGAGTCATCAGGAATGTCTTCTGTAAGTTGAAGTTTTATAATAAATTGCTGAATAATATTCGCCATATTCTGGTCCTGCCATGCAACACCCCCAGGCGGACGAGGCTGTCTACAGAGGCTGCTTGCCCTTATACTCAGATACCCATGCGCACCCTCAAACTGAGCCCTGAAAAATCATCAAAAAATACGAGGAGTACCAGCGTATCAATTGGATAGTATCAGAATTTTCTTTCGATTTTAGCTGCTCTTTTGACATTGCGCTGACTCACCCTGCCGTGGCCTGCACACAGCCATCGATCGACAGAGCCACCTTGAAACATTAGGTAACCTCCCTCCTCACCACCATCTCTCACCCATAGACTGAACCTTCCCAACCTCCTTCTGCCATCCTGAACAACCCATCATCGCCCTCTCTTCCCGCCCAGAACATCCATCTCATTGCCACACAGCTCGCATTAGGCCCGGCGCGCCCTACCAGTGGCCTCCTCCTACCCCGCCACCCCACCACCCGCACCGCCAAACCATCAACGTCCCTCGTGCGTCACAACTCCAGCACTTTCAACCACAACACATTCGCCTTTTCCCATCATCATGTCCTCCACGCGCCGCATCACAAAGGTACCCTCCACCCACATCCCCCCTCCATCGCCTCGTTCTCGCTAACCGCCACCCCCTCCCCCCAGGAGTACGGCGAGCTCACGCAGTCCCCCCCCGAGGGCTGCCGCGTCGCCCTCGGCCCCAACGACGCGCTGCACACCTGGCACGTCACGCTCGCCGCGCCCGCCGGCTCCGTCTACCACCCGGGCCGCTACGGCCTCGTCCTCGCCCTCCCCGCCGAGTACCCCTTCAAGGCCCCCGTCGTCCGCTTCGCCACCCGCATCTACCACCCCAACGTCACCAACGACTCCCTCGGCAACGTCTGCCTCGCCCTGCTCAAGACGGAGAACTGGAAGCCCAGCACAAAGATCGCCGCCGTCCTCGACGCCCTCCGCGCCCTCCTCGCCGAGCCCCTCCCCGACGACCCCCTCGAGGACCGCATCGCCGAGCAGTACAGGAACGACCGCGAAGGCTTCGACAAGGCCGCCCGCGGCTTCGTGGAGAAGTACGCCCTGGCCGAGCCTACGTTTCCCACGGGGCCGTAACTTCGAGAATAAGATAATAATGGAATGATACATTACACACACACACACACATACATGCATATACAGATAGAAATGAGTCAAACGAAACATAACATCTACACGCTATGAGTCAGATACACCACTCAACCAATCAACCAAAGACCAAACTCCCTCGCACTCAACAGTGAACCGCAGATAGCAATAAATCGTAATCTATTATGGGTATCGCCTCATCCCCTATTCAAACAAAAGATAACACCGCCGGCCGTCTATACTGGCACGTGCCAAACAAATAAAAGTATATAGTCGTCATCGTACAGATGCACTCCGTACACCAAATAATATATGTACCAGAAATATCCCATCCCCCTCAAATCTCGGGCGCCTTGACGCGCTTCTTCTTGCCAAACAGCGTCGCCCGCCGGACCACGGACACCGACGCCGCCTCCGCCTCCGTCACGTGGCCGCCCTGCATCGTCTGACTGTGCTGAATCTGCTCTCGGTCCTTTTTCGCCTTGTCTCGCCGCTCTCGTCGCTTGTCATCAATCGCGTCCTGATTCAGGTGGTTGAACCCGTTGCGCTTTTTGAAAGTCTGCCCCATCAGCAGGTTGGCATCCAGCATCTTTCGCGGGAGCGCCTGCACGACGCCAAACATTTCCATCGGATCCGAGATGGATTTGATCTCGGCCTCGCCGTGCTTGAAGATCGCCAGCGCCACTCGGAAGAGAGTCTTGGAGCCTTCGTAGAAAAATACGTCCCAGACACGCAGCGTCGTTTCAATCGGTAACGTGCCGATGAAGCAGCTCATGAACCACGCCGTCATGCAAAGGGTGATTGGAGGCAGGCGCTCTGTCGAAAGACTGGGATGGCCACGGTGGCGAGACTTGCCCAGCGGCCGCCGCAGTGAACGGCTCGGTGTTGGCTTGAAATTCGTCTGCTCCTCCAGTTCACCACCAATGCGATCCCACACTTCGGGCATGGTGTCGCGAATCTCAGCCATCAGCACGCCCAAGTCCACCTTGGAGCCTTCCAAGCTCATCTCGTGTGTGCCAGGGAGATAAATATGTGTGATGACGTTGAGCAGCCAAAAGCACTGCTCTTCCGTCTCGACAAACAAAAGCAGTAGACCGGCCAAGAAATTCAGACTCTGACAGTATCCGATGCGGGGGTTGTAAATAGAAAAGGCGTGCAGAACGCGGCGCAGGGAAGTAATGATGGGAGGCTCGCCGGGTACAGCCCGGGCGCTGCATTCACTTGAGGTGTCGTTGCTGGTCAGTGTGGACTGACTTTGTCGCTCGCTGCTCGAGGCTGAGCCATCAAATCCTGTCGGCGAGGGTTTGAATTGAATATTGTCAGGGAATGTGCGGTGTAGATCTCGCTCGATGGCGTCGACGTCGATCTGCTTTGCGTGAGCGGTAAGCAGCTTCTCGTACAGCCCGGAGTGCTTGGCAAGAATGGCAGGACCGCCGGCATAATAAAACCAGGCGGCACCACGCCAATCCGGGGGAATGCCCTTGCGGACAAATCGCTTCGTCTTTGCGCCGGGCGAAGGGAAGCGAATGGGTCGGTCCGTCAGCAGAGCTTGGTCCTTGAGATAGGCAACCCACTTGCGGCGGCGACGGGCTAAGTATTGTGAATAGTTCTTGTTCCAGTTGTCGTACTGCTCGCGCGTGATGGAGTGGCTTTGCTTCTTGAAGCCGTACCGGTCGCGGGCGCCGGGCTCTTCCATATCTGCATAGGAAGGGGTGGCTGCTGGCGGCGGTGTGGGGGAAATAGAGTTTGTTTGTGAATCTGTATCGGTCATGGGGGAGACGGGGATAGTTTCCTTGAAATCAGACGTGGCGGGACGGGATACCACCGAGGGATCGGTACCGATCGACTTGGCCGAGTCTCTCTTTTCAGAGACTTCTTCTTGCTTGATTGTCGTGCTGTCGCCGGCGACGGCAGGGAGCATCGAGGTAAAGGCCGGGCTGGAAAACAACATCTTGGACTGCCGAATCTCAGCGTCCAAGGCGGTTGGGGTAGGGCGGGTGGTCGGGCGGGTCGGGCGAAGGTTATCAGCGTGTTCAAAACGGGCGACGGCTGGGCCCGTTTCTGACAAGGTGGTTAGTTGTCGATAGATGTGAGGCATGCCATCCGAGTCAGTGGCGTCGTCCTCGTCGTCTGTGTCATCTTTGAAACCCCTCTCGTACATGCCCATGACATCTTCGATGCTGGGCTCGTCGGGCTCGGCGTCTGCATTGGCGTCTGGCGTGGCGTACAAGGAGCTAACAGAGCTGTCCTTGGTCATGACACTGCTGCGCTCGGTCACAGCAGTGCCGGGGGCTGTGGAGGATGTTAGCTGGGACCTGAAACTGGACCGCAGCTCGTCCCCACCAGCCCAGGGAACGCTGCCAGAGCCGCCGACAGGCCCTGGAGGTGCCGAGATGGACGAGTCTACGCGATTATAAAAAGCAAAACCCGGCCTGGTGGGAGTTGGGCTTGCTATCGAGGCGGGCGGGCCGTTGAGAGAAGGCTGGGGAGCGGTGCGGAGGCGAGGAGACGGCGGGGTGGACACGTCAAAGGCGTTGGCGACGGGTGGAGAGGCGAATGTATACGTTGATGTCACCGAGGCGTTGGACGGGGCACGAGAACGTGGCGGCAGCCATGGTGAGCTAACAGGGTCGTGGTTGAGCTGTGGTGAGGGTTCTCTTGGTGCGGTAGGCCTGGTCTGAACGGGCTGCCTGATGCTTGGTTTTCGTGGTCTGGAAAAGTTGCCGACGGAGCCAGACGACTGGCGCATGTCGGCCGTGGACGACTTGGCAGAGACAACGCGGTTCGGCGAAGGAAGAGGCTCGTCAAACGGTATGCGAGGAAATTCTTCCTGAAAGGTGGGCGAGAGAGGAGATTTCGGCTGCTCTGGGGCATCGTAAAAGAGGTCTCTGGGGAATGAGTCTGCGGTCGGGCTGGCATCCATGAGGTGAGGGCCATTCTGGAGAGAGTCCCAGCGAGGCATGACGGGCACGGTCGGGGGAAGAGGCGGCGTTTCGAGTGCGGCATGGTCGTCGGGCTTGATTCGGTTGGCGTAGAGAGAGAATTGCCTGTTTCTCGCCGGTCTGGCGTCGGGGCCATTGTCAACGGGGGAGACGGCCATTTCGGTCATGCTGAGAGCCCAGCTCCGTCTGGATACCGGGCTCGATGTTTATAGTGTGAATGAAGCCTGCCCGGATCTCGGCAAGCTGCTGGGTTTGCGAATTGCTATAGTGGCATTGTAGGGAGACGTTGTGTGTCGGGCGTGGAGGGTCGAGTCGGGCGAGTCTTGTTTGCAGGCCGGGAGGCGGGCGACGTGGCACAGGGCAAGACGCAGTTAGAGGGGGGGAAAAGAGCAGATATGTAGCGCAACGGCGGCGCGTGGTGTCGATGGCTTGGTGGCGACTGGATGACGGGAATGCAAGGCACAAAGGACAGGACTGGACTGGAAAGGAGGGCGGCTCGCGGAATGGCGTGTGCGGGCAAGCTGCAGAAATGCTGCGGGAGGGAGGAGAAATTTGATTAGACAAACGTCATGAGGAGGATGCAAAGGAGAAGGGAGCCGGGAGCCGGGAGCCGGGGTGGTATGTCGCAGAGGCCGGGATGTGAAGACGAGGGCGAGGAGACAGATCAGGCAGTCGGTCGGCAGACAAGGCAAAGCATGAGAAGAAGTGAAGGAGCGGAATAGAGAAGGAGAGTGCGGGGAGGTGAAGAAGAAGAGGAATTGAAATCGAGATGGGCGTGCAGGAGCAGCGGCAGGAGGGAGGGTATGATGGTATTCTGTGGCGATGAGGATTGGCTGGCAGAGGATGAGGATGGAGATGGATGGAGAAGGGTGGGGGAAGCCAGCGTTGGGCAGATTTTGCGGTGGAATTTTTTTTTCTGAGGGTGCTAAGGCAGGCGGGCTGGGCGGGGGCAGGCCGCTGCATGTCTCGGCCTTTGGTGCCTTTGGTGGGTTCAGCGGCCGGGCGTAGGGGGTGAGCGCTGTAGTGTGGTGCCTGGGGGGTTGCGTTGGCGCTTGCTGGCCGATGATATAGGCAGGTAGCCGCTGTATTTTAGTGGATGGCTGCTATATTTTAGCTTACATCCGCTATACTCTAGTGCACAGCCGCTATATTTTACTCCCCCGCCGCTATATCTCAGCCCACCACTGCTATATTCCAGCACATATCCCCTACATTCACATATCCCCTAGGTGCCTAGGTACTCACTAACCCCCAGCCCTCTCTCACGCGACCTTGACACGACTCACCCTCCCGTCCGCGTCCCCAACTCTCGATAACAAACAAAGCCAGCTTCTGAGTCAAGTTGAAGATGTTTGCTCGCCCTCCTATAAATAAGGATCACTCATCAACAACTGAGGCATGCTGACCCCACGTTCTGTCCCAGCGAATGACACAGACAGTCGCACAGTCTATCGCGCCCAACCACTGACATCACTCTCCTATCTCCTACTCAGCAACAGTGAAAAAAGCTAATATTCAATATTATCTGCTGTGGCACTAGTGGCGCCCATCGTGCCACCCGCCGAAAGCTTAAAGTCGAATCCGGTCTCTCTCAGCTGGTCGAGGACGGGCTGCCCGCGTCCCAGACGAGAGCCCCTGACAAGACTCCAAGCCGCAAGACAAGACTCGAAAGGCTCTCAGCTGCCTAGACAAGAAAAAGAAGCTCCAAAACCACTCTCTCGTGGTGGTGGCTGGCCAAGCGAAACCGCGCATCTGGTCTCGTCTCTTGTCTCTGATCAGCCACCCAGACAGCCCGCACGCAAAGTTCCCGTCCGTCCACACCATGCCTGCTTCTTTCCCCTGTTCACCCGTCATGGCCTGCAGGGGTCCCTCTTCTCCCTTGACTTGTTCAAAGTCCAATGGCCAGTGACCTGGAGCTGTTGACCCGCGGGGCCGGGTAGTCCGACCCCAAGGCTGGTAGGCAACTCGGAGACAACATGGCCACGGGTCGCAAGTTGAGCTTCAACTCAAACCTTCAAACTCGCCATTTCTCCCTTATCCCATACTAAGGCCCAATACACGCGCCGATCGCGCCCACGGACGCAAGGCACGCGCCACCAGCAATGCACGTCGTGCCTGAACGTTCCCCGCAGAGCGCGCAACTCAGCAGCCACACGCACGCAACTCAACACGGCTCTCACTCACAGGAATGAGGTGTCTTGCACGCGCTAGCGAAATCCGTCATATTACTTGTCCCCCAATACCTGCGGCCTCTGTCCGGTGGCGGAGACACTATGCACGATCCGATGCACGGTGTCGACCCCCCTCCCACTTGCTGGCTCAGTCCGTCACTCTGTGAGGTCGGCTCGGGAAAAGGAAGAAATGCCATGTCTCTCCTCTGCCGTCTTCTGTCGTACGAGGCCACTGATCTCGCTTGCTAAGGGAAAAAGCAACCATGTGGGAATCACTCACTGCGCGGCTTCTGGCCGATTTCCTCATTAGGCAGCTGGACCTGGGAATCCCGACGGCGCCCAGCTAGAAAGTCTAGTGCTCGCTGGGAGGCCTGGCCGTCGTCCTTGCCGGAGCCTCGTCTTGCGGTTGAACCTACTGGCTAAATCACTTTTTCGCTGCTTCAAAAATGCCGCCAGACCAGGGCGAGCAGGTCAATCATCAGCTTGGCTGGGGTCTCGATGGAACCAGCCATGGTCCCGACCCATTTCCGTACCTGACAGCTTGCCATTTACTCGAGGCAACGTTGGCTTGGGTGTCAGTTGTCAATTCCCAGAACTGACTGCGCGCCGCCTGGCATTGTGATAGGTCGTGCGTTCGTCTCGACGTGCGCATTCCAACCCAGACCCCGCGGTCCCCGAGTGGGAGGAGGCGCGCTTCGACCGCATGCCGCCAGAAGAAAGCAACCTCGGCAGAGACTGGTGCCAGGTTTTGGTTCTTCTTTTTGCTGCTGCCCAAGAAGCAACTACCAAGTTCCTCTCCGCCCCCAGTGGTCGAGGCTTCGTGGTGCAAGGGATCGGCCCGTGCTGTGCGCTGCCAATTTCTTTTTTCCCCAAAACCTGGTAAGAAGGGCACAAAATCTCAAACAGTAGATAGGAATAGTGAGTACTGATGCGCGGCGCCTTGGAACTTCTGTGCGGTACCCGTCCGCCACACAGCCCTCTGCGCACAGCCCGTATTTGCTTCTTTCCCATTGTTCCGAATAAAGACATCAGGTTTGCTTTTTGATTGCAAGGGTCCTGCCATGTCGCGTCTGAGAACACGTGTGAGAGGTGACACGCAAATCACTCATCAATACCAAATCTCACAACTGATCGCTCTCGAGACAACTACAGTTGCCTACGCAGCGACAACAAGTGATTCTCAGTGGAATTTTTCTTGCCCAAACGTGTAATTTCCTTCCTCTGCGCGGCACATGCCAGTGGCCGGCCTGCACCTTGTCTTCTGGCGTGAGCAAGGCTGACCCCTGGTCTCTCTGACAGTCCCGCGCCGGGTAAAGGCCACCCGTTTCCCCCAAATTAAACAATCATGTACTCGGTTGTACGATTACCACGCCGACAGGAAGCCTGCGCGAGCCAGACCGATACCCCCTGCTAGTTCCCCGGTGGTCCTCATGGCAGCCCTGGCGAATGGGATGCATTGTAAATTGCTCCCAGGGTGCTGCAAATTCTGCTGCTCAAGCACATTATTGTATCATACATACATGCACAATCTGCCGAACATGCTCGCGGTAATTTGCATACGCAGGTCCGGAGATGCACATGCCAAAAAGAGGACCGTCCCCAACACCGCTACATGCCTAGCACGTACGTTGATTACTTGCAACCAACGGCCACCATTTTGTAGCCTGTCCGTCCGCTTACTATTGTGCTTGGCTCAACGTTGTTAGCGCCTATTCTATTCCCTGTCGCAAGTAGCCGGCCACTGTGTTCTCAGCCTCGGTGTTTCCGACTCTCTGGTTTAGCTGATCAAGTCGCGCTCAGCTATGGACCGGGGAGTAATATCATGACCGGGCCTGGTATGTTCTAGCCTGCTTCGAAAGAAAACAAACAAAACAAACCGTTGGTAGGCAAATGAATACGAATCCGGGGCATACACTGGAACCCTGAGTTGCGCCGGCAGTCGCGTTGGGTCCTGGTGATGTTGATGGATAATACCCGCTGTTGGGTCTCGCCGTATTCAGTGGGAGGCAACACTCTCATCTCTGTTATGGGATCCGTATGAATGCAGCGACAAGCTGCCCTAACACCTTGAAGTCTTGAAGTTCTTTTTAGGGCTAAATACATTTTGCCCGTAGACCTCAACAGGGACAAACTTGTTAACACTTCTGACCCAATACCAGGGCAGGCATAGCGGCCACGTATCTGCAATCAGCAACAATCTATTCTTGTGCAATACTGCCAAGACGCATGACTCGAATGATATGCATGCATCATCGACTGAATCAGCTGCCATCAACATGGTGGTTGCTTGTGAGCAGCATCTCCGGCATCTCAATGCCCAAGCTGGCCTTCGTATCCCATTGAAATCCGTAGTTCCGCTCCCGCCAACTCCATTTCCTGAGTCGCTTCTCGTCTCTACACCACCTTGGCTTGTGCTCAGCTGTGCTCCGTGGCCCAGCCATTTATCTGGGGTCTGGGACAAGGGCATGTTTCTCAGCGTTGAATCGCTCTCCTGACTAAGGACTTGTCCTCACCCGCAGACTTGTTGGTGCGGCATTTCTGGCTTCCCCGGAAGCGACTGGCACAGTAACACATGGTTACGGCAGCTTGCCTATGCACACAATGCTGCCCGCCCTGGCCTGGGCCCGGCCACGCGGGGAGGCACAAGCGGGTGCAGCAGCAGCTCGCCGGTGCCGGCGCCGTTGACGGCAATACAGTCGGCATAGTCTTCTGCATTGCTGTAGAAGTACGACGCATCACCACGTTCGAATCGCCAATAGTCAAACTCTCCACCAGATCCTGCGTCGCCGGGTGGCCCGGGAGAAGGCGAAGCACGCGCCATGTTCGGATCGAGGAGCAGTCGCCTGAAGTCCTTTCTCTTGCAATGCCATCAATGGCGGCATCTATCGTCCGCGCTCGGGCTAGATACCACAGTATACCGCGGTCCTTTCAACGGACCAAACGTGGCGGCTTAGATGATAGCTTCTTCCTCCAGATCACCTGTAACCGCCAGGAATTGTATTCGTCATCAAGATAGCAGCTTTCCGCCGCGGCACAGCGCGACGGACAATGCAAACCATAGTTGCCTTGACCATCGTACGCGCCGTGTGCGTGAGGCAAGAAGGTATAGATGGTACATGGAGGAACTCTTTAAAGCACTTATACCCATAGATTGGCAAGAGCAAAACATCCTTTCCTCCAACAGTACCGCGAGAGTAATTATCATCATCCCCCCCCCTCCTTCCCATTCCCTTCACCTTCTTCCCCTTCTCAGGACACGCTTGACTTGTGATCCAGCTCAGGTTTTTAGGGCTCTCGAACCACCGAACTGCCTATATGTATGTAATATAATTTACCTAGGGGTATTCATGGGACCCTCAGTAGTAGTGGCCAGCCCACGTGTGAAACAAGTCGAACGAAACACTTTCGGTAAACGCTGCCTACACAACGTGTGAAGATATGAATCGTCGCTCTACCGTCTTAGTATGAAGCCAGTATTCGTTATTTTTCTACTGGCCTATGGCTATTTAGCAAGAGACATGTAAATGTGGCGCCTTTTCAGTAGGTGGATGTACAAAATGGGCCATGTTCTCGTCCATGACGAGAGAAGCGACACGAACTCTCTATCCAGATGCTGTGCTTTCCAGTATCCACCAACATATTGAAGAGTACAAGCCTGGGACATGCGCACGTCATCTTATACCGTTGCCTAAAACCATCGCTTCTGCCATTCACTTGCTTCCAGGTCGATCTCGCAGCTCGGAAAGAGCTCACCATCCTGCACGAGGCTGGCTGTATTTGTTAATGAATCAAGTCTCTTGATGCAAATACAATCGGGGACTTCAAAGTGGAAGAACTAGTTTAAGGGAACTTTAATCACGGAGGAATAGGATACGAACGGCAGTTGGTGTGGGGGGCGGCTTGTCTGTGAGCGAATCGAAGGCCAGGTGCCAAGACAGCTCCCAGTGGTTTCTTGACGTTTTGACGTAAGAGCAGGCCTGGATACTCTGACGGCGACAAATAGAGTGGTTTTTTAAACGACGATGGTGCCGCGATTGTTGTTATTATATCATTTGATGTTTATTGATTCCCTAACAAGGCAGTAGAGGGCTTGGCGGGTGCTAGAGCCTTGCGGCTGTTTCATTGAACGAAGTTGGTGGATAGACTCACGGTAAGGCTAAAATGCAACCGTTGCCGATAAACTACGTCAGTATCCATGTAGTTGGCTAATCAAGGAGCCTTATACGACCTTGTTGTCTCGTTCTTGAGACGCGCGTACGGAGCTGGCAGACCTCGTCACCGCCTCTAGCGGCGATCATCTACCTGACAGCCGGCTATTTTCACACCAAGCCGCATGGATCTGTGGCAATTTCCAAACTAAGTCATATGAATATCACGAAGATAGGGGCGTCCCCGTCTCTGGTTGCATTTGGGAGCGTGCGAGTCTCACTGAACGAGCAACATTTGAGACGAGGCTCGACCGGCCGTATGTCACCGCAGAAGGATGCACAACTCTAACCCTCCAAGGGTGGCAATGCATCATCAGCGGCTTCTTTGCCAGGATTGACTTCCTAGTCTTGTTTTACAAGCCCGATCTAAGAGGGATGGTAATATGGTTGAATAGCCCAGCCAAGTTGTAAATAAGCTATAAAGGAAGCAGTGCGCCGTCGTTGGATCGTACTCTGGCATCCTACTTCAACAAGACTCCAATCAACAAGTTTTACCGTACTCCTCAGACTCTACCAATAAATTCCATCAAAATGATGCTCAAGCACCTCTCCCTCCTCGCCCTCATCGGCTCATCCACCGCAGCCATTGTCAAGGTCTACCATGATCGAAACTGCCAGGTCGAAGCTGGTGAACGCAATGTTTGGGACAATACCTGTGCGCCTACTGGAGCATGGAGCTCATTCAAGATTGTCTTCGATGGTGGAAGCAACCAACGTGTCAGAGGCTACCATACCAACAACTGCTTCGGCCCGGAAACGAGCGTGTGCACAGACGCTGTTGCTTCTGACACTTGCTATGACTGCAACAGAGGTGATACCTCTTGCAACGCACTTGGGTCCTATGCATTCCCGTGCTAGGCAGGGGTGTAGACATTGGTCTTTTCGTGCAGCCCTCTGGCTTGGGCGGGCGTCAGTCTGAGCGACGCTGGAGGCTGTGAACGGCAGCGAGCCGGAACACGACGCGAAAGTATTGGCTGGTGGCAGAGATATCAGGGGCATGGACTATAAAAGATATCCCGTTCAAACAGGGAGACTGGTTATATCGATGTTGAGCTCAGTGTTTTCCGATAGCTGCGATATAGCCGCAACCTCCCGTGACCCCTTAGTTTCATTCAATATACGTCACTATTTGTGAGCTCACGGGCCTGTCTTCTAGTAAAGTGCGATGTGGAAAGTATCGTTTTCTTTTGCGCGAATACCAATGCTTAGTGTTCACGCTTTCCGACGACAAGAGCGGGAGCGCGCAACAAAGCTCCAGGAATCGCCGGCAAGGCTCTGTCATTGAAGAAGTCATATTACTGAAACCCAACAATAAATTATACATGTAACAGAGATCGGCACCGGGTGTTCCCAGGGAAACCAGCCGGCTTCGCACGGCGGTGGAGTTGAATACCCCATATATGCGACGAAGACCAACAAATACGCGGGTTCCGAGGAACGGGCGAGGGTGCTGCGGGTAGGATGGAAAGCAGGGATTCCCCAGCACAATTTCCTGGCTCTCTCAGAGAAAGAAAAAGCATGGCATCATGCCCCCGGGTCCGAAAGAGCTTGGTGAACTGCTACCGCAACTTGCACTAAGGGTGTATGAAAGGACCGGGGGACTATTACCTCAATCTGAGCCGAGTCATGCGTATTATCTAGGCCTAAGGAATATAATAAATATGCTAAGAAATGTTAGGAACGAAGCAAGCCGACGATTGAATGCTACGAGTTACTAGTTGTTATCCGGGCGAGTGGCTGTGCCAGAGCCTTCGGACATATGAATGGATACATGAAATTCATCCGCTATGGCGGTCACGACATTTCGTACTTGGCTCCAAACTCGCTGATGTACACCTCATGGCGGCCCTGCGGGGATGAGCAGGCGCCCCTGCTTGCCAGACGCCAATGTCTGCCGCCGAAGCTCCTGTTGTGGTGCTTGGTGATGCAGCGGGCCATCTCCGCAGCCCTTTGGCCATGGTCTCGGGGTGATGCGAGGCAACGCCACGGATGCCTCTCATCCAGCCAGCGTGATCCGCGGCGGGCGCTCTGCTCCATCCTCGCTCACGATACAGGGCTTCGGCGCGGCGGACGGGTCATAGCAAGTCGGGCCGACCGGGGCGCAGGCCATCCAGCGCAGCATGAGCCAGGCGTCGGGCGGGGTCTCGACGCCGGACAGGTCGAGCAGGCGGGACGGGCGGAGGACGAGCCGGTCGCGCACCGCGTCGAAGTGGACCTGCGTGATGCGGGCTGTCTCGTTGCGGAAGTATGTGCACACGAGGACGGGCTTGATGCGGTGGTGCGTGAAACGCGGCGTCTGCTGCAGCTGGAACTCGGTCATCTTGACGGCGGCTTGCACCTCGGATCGGAAGAAAGCGCTGTCGCCGGCTGACGGGTGGGACGAGTCGACCATGATACAGACGGCGTGCGGCCGGTCGGCTGCTGCCTCAGCAAAGTATGCCCACGTCCCCTTGAACTCGTACTTGGGCAGGCGTGGCGTGTCCCAGTGATATTCGTATCGCGGTAGCTCGAGGCCGATGGACTCTATGATCGCTTCTCGGGTGTGATCCCATCGGCACTGATCAGTGTCTCGACTAGGCAGTGGGGGAGCAGGTCAGCATCACTACCACAAGATCTTCGTCAGGGATGACTCGGGGGACTCGGCAGCGCTTACACGACCGGCTCCCACACGTTCTCTAGAATGCTTTCGAGGCCCAACAGCCGCGTTTGGAACCAGTGTGACCTGCAGCGCGCAATTTCGAGAGCCTCACACAACCTCGGGTCGAGCAGCGTTAAATTCCTCCATTTCGAGCCGCGCCACCCGCCATTGGACTCCTGGTCTAGGCTTTTCAGCGTCCAGTCGCAAGGGTTGAAGAAGTGGCAAGACAGATCGCGCGTGCTCGGCGCGCCGAGGTTGTCAATGTCGAGCACGGAGCCGCGCGCCACGCCGAGGACGTCAAGCTGCTCGTCCGGTATAGTGTCTGTGATGTCCTCGCGGAGGGTGCTGTATAGTTGGGAGAGGCGCGCGAGCTGTGATTGCTCGTGCGTGATGCGCGACGCGGCACCAGCGTCTGGGTGCAGAGGCTGCCCGTAGCAGGGCATTTCTGGAGACTGTCGTGGGAATAAAAATGAATTGAGAGCGGCTCAGTAACCTGATTTGACAAACTAGAGGGGACTGTTGAGGCTCCGATGTTGGATTGTGGATGAATTGGCGTGCGTGTTTTGTGTTTTGAGTCGATTGATTATTTATTTGGCGGCGGCCGCGGTGGTCGTCAGAGCAACGTCAGTGTGATGGGCTGCGAACACGGTGGCGAGCCACAACGATCAGCGGCATATGATAAAAAAAAGATTCCTTTGGCGCATCTGAACTCTGGGCAGTTTTTCGCCAGGCTGAAAGATAGTTACACATGACGAATTATGATACCTTTCTCGGGGTATGTCGCCGCGTTATTGTCGGAGCTTCTTAGGGGCACGCACACGAGCTTGTGCACGTTCAATTGTACGGACGTGGAAATCATCTCACTCATGACTAAAGGTTGGATCAATGCCATCGATTCAGCTGGCCTTTTCGTACCCTAGACGGCAACAAGCGCTTGGTGGCAGCCGTTATGTATGTACGCGTTGATACGCGGAGAGCGAGCTGGGGAATGTCAAGACAATGCTAACAGGTAGAACACGACAGTATGTTTAAAAGGGGGCGGGGGCTTGAAGAACTCGCCTGTCAGATAGCTATCACAGCTCCTTCATAAAACCGCTGAAAAGGCTGAAAACTATTAGATCGTCTAGGCAGGGCTCACACCAGTCCGCCACCGCAATCCTGTTCAATATCAATATATGGTGGAGGAACCACTTTGAAGGCGGAGAACTGGTCCTTGCTTGGCGTATTGGCCAATGACAACATAACAAGCTTGATATGCCAGGGGATCTCGAAGCGCGCCACGGAGGAACGGGCCGGCGAAGTTTGTCACATCCCGACGCCTCCTGTCTTCGGTGTTCCTCGGCATGCGGTAGGATTGTGGATTGTTTCATCGTTCTTGCTCCACCGGGGTTCGATAGGCAGAACAGATATCACAAGATGTGGGTGGTGTAGGTGTTGTGGGCGCCAGTAGTTCGCCCTATGAGGAACTGGTGATACGCGCCGCCCCATGGGGGGAGATTCCAGCACCGCAACCGAAAGTTTGGGCTGGCTCGACCAGGATACCTGCGGGTTTGTCTTAATTCGACTCCATTTAGCCGCTCTCTCCAGGCTGGCTGGTGGCTTCTGCGTTGGGTACAGTATGCCACCCTGACAAACAGCCCCTGATACTATTAACGGATGAAAAGCGCCAATGATTGTTTGAGGCCGTCGTGGCTTACCACTTTCACATTTTCTTGGTCATAGCCAAGGTCTTAGTCCTTCCAGGGAGTATCTTGTGGCTTTCGGCCAACCACTCAGGCAATCCGAATACGCGCCGGGCTGCAGTGAGGCGGGCACGGCCCTGCACGGTACGTTGGCAGAGAATGGGGACGGGTGACGAACCAAGGCCGGAAGACTGAAAGATAGTACGAAGTGATGCGCACTCTCTAATGAATGGCAAGCTTCTATACTCAGAAGCAATAGTAGCAATAGTGGCTAGGACCAAGCAAGGGCAGTCGAAGGTGAGGGCCTCATCAGTTAGAGAAATCGAAAAGTGGGCCATGTACTTGTTTCCGTTTGCTCAGGAATCTAGTCTCTTGCGCTTCTTCTTGTTGCTCTCCAGCTTCACTTCGCCATCGACACCAACCAACCCGACACGACACGTCACCAGCTGTGAACCTGCCGTCCAACCCGTTGTCTCCGAACCGACCACTCCCAGACAGCATGATGGCTATTGATCCAATCAAATCTGCGTCGACTGCCAGTCACGCACCACCTTTGTCCCCGTCGTGGCATCGCCGCCAGCTTCATCCACCCGGCCGCAGGCATGGCGACGCCTGGCGCTTACCATCAGGCGCGTAATCAATGTCTGCTCCAAATCTATTTTCGCTCGCCATGCCAGCTCCTCAAGGCAAGCTCCGGTACGCAAGCTTCGAGCTTAAAGGGCGGCGATGGCCCTGCCTCATTTTTCTGGTTTGTCCTTCTCGTCTCATACACATCCCCTACATCCCTATCCCTCTTTTACCATTTGCCGGCCCATTCCCTACATCTCTCTTTTCCCCTTGACCAACCCATTCCTTTCAAACCCCAACCATGGCTGACCAGGCGCAGGCTGCGTCTCGCATTGTCCCGATTGCGACCAAGCCTCCGAAAGACATCCCCATGTCAGTCGAAGACTGGGTCGCCATTGTTGCCAAGGACCCGGCCATCAGCCCCGACGTCAAGAGCGGCAGAAAGCTCATGCACGTGGCACAGACTACGTACGAGTCTGGCTCCAACATTCGCCAGTCCGAATTCCTTCACCTCCGTTCCGTCTGGTACATTTACACGGGACTCAATACTATTGACTACTTTTTCCGCGACCAAGGCCACTACAAAGGATATGTCTCGCCAAAAAATCACGCTACAGCAAACGATCTCTTCAAAAAGGGATTGTCCACCTTTTGGCAGAACTACCTAAAGAGGCTCTCTGACGGCTCTGTGGTGGCTGGGACGCTGTGCGTCACTTGCAGGACATGACCCGTCTTCATAGCAAGGCACCCGCAAACCCCACGTTCAGGTCCAAGGTGTTCAAATCCGGCCATAGCCCCATGAAGGATGCCATTGATACTCCCGGAGGGGATGCTGGTGACACTTCTGCGAGCAGTAATCCTGCCGAAGATGCCAAAGCTGCCAGCAGCAATCCCGTAAAGGGTTCAAGCAGCAATCCCACGAAGGGTTCCAGCAGCAATCCCGCGAAGGGTTCCAGCAGCAATCCCGCGAAGGGTTCCAGCAGCAATCCTACTAAGGGTGCCAAAGCTGCCAGCAACAATCCCGCGAAAAGTTCTAGCAGCAATCCCGCCAAGGATGCCAAAGCTCCCAGCAACAATCCTGCGAAGGGTACTGGTGACACTTCTGCGGGGGGTGCTAGTGACAATCCGATAAAGTCATATGAGAACATGAAAATCTCCAACGCTGGGGAGTCCATGGATGGGCTGCCAAAGGCGCTTTACAACACGCCAAAGCCAGAAATATACCAGAGAGCGCTACGCTCCGAGTTCAACCGACCGTCGGTCGACGAAATGTACCCCAACACGGCGCTACTCTTCCTGCTCGAGGAGACCAGAAAAGAGATTGATCAATGCCTGCCTCACATGAACTGGATCATGCCGCGCCTGGCTCTGCGGCTGCTCGCCATGCCGGACGTCGCCACCGCACGGAACAAGGGTGCCGTACTGCCCTCGTATGGCACAGAACTCATGCAGGCGCAGGTCGATGGCTACTTGTGCCGGCGCACTACCAACTCGACATTCTCCCCCGCGCCGCTGGCTATATGCGAGACCAAGCCCTTTGTGCGGACCACCAAGGAAGAGGCCATCCTCCGCCAGGAGACGGCCGAGATGGCCTGCTGGATTGCCCAGCACCGCAAGAGCCCCCACGGCCTGCTGAGGACCTCGGCCTCTGGGAAGAAGCGGCGCCTGCTCGTCTCCCAGGACCGCCACGAGGTGTACATCATCATTGGCGAGTACGGGGCCGAGTACGAGCGGTACATCACCGGCCAGATTGGCCTGCGCGCCAACGCGCCAGTGGCGCCGGACGGTTTCGATGCCGATGCCAACCGCGCCGCCGCCACGGGCTCGGGATCGTACAATGCGCACGTGGAGGGTTTCGGCCTGGATGGTTACCGGCTCCGGCGGCACGTGGACAACCACCCGGGGACCCAGCAACGGGACGAGCCTCGCTCACGAAAGCCAGTCACGCCGGCAAAGCCCTCGTCGCAAGGCCAGCTACAGCCGCCGCCGACGTATAGACTCCGGTCCCAGTCACCCCCGGCGGACCGAAGGCTGCCTCCGGTCGATGAGTTCTTGGTGATGCACCAGTTTGGCCCGTTCTTGACAGTAAGGGCCGATCACATGTCTC
This sequence comes from Cordyceps pruinosa, assembly GCA_003025255.1. NCBI lineage: Eukaryota > Fungi > Ascomycota > Sordariomycetes > Hypocreales > Cordycipitaceae > Cordyceps > Cordyceps pruinosa. The sequence continues at coordinate 72,803 of LUFD01004650.1, forward strand.
ATTTCGTTCGCCGCCTCATTGCCTTTATGCTGGAGCTTGATGAAACCGCAAAGCAAGGTTCTACCACAGAGACTACTACCTAGTAGTGCCCTCTTACAGGACTACGCGTGGATATGTCTTTCTACTTTATCTGCTCTCTCTACTCTCTCTGCTCTCACTGCTCTCACTGCTCCCACGGCTCTCACTGCTCTCACTGCTCTCTCTGCTTTCTCTGCTCTCTGCCCTCTCTGTTTTCTCTACTCTGTCTGCGTCTGCTCTATCTACTCTGTCCGCCCCGTCCGCCCTGTCCGCTTTTTCTACCCTCTCTGCTCTTTCTGCCTTTTCTGCTTTTCTGCCTTTTCTACTCTCTCTGCTCTCCCCGCTCTTTCTGGAATGAAAAGTAAAGAAAAATATAAAAAACACCGAAAAATAAAACACCGAAAAAACAAAGCGCTACTTACTTCGCTCCGTGATGCGCTGCTCCGCAACCATTTCATTTCATCCCGTCCCAGCTCGGTGCCGCTCAAGCCCTTCACCGTTCAACAGGCAATCAATTAACGTAGATGATCTGCAGGGGCCAGTTATATTGGAATACTCTCAAGCTAACTGGTATCTCTGAGCACGCTTTGACATTTCATTTTAGCCTCGCGCCCTTCCAACACTGTCGAGAGAATGAGTGGCTCCCAGTGCCTGTGCCTCAGAACATCGCTTAACCGCCGACTGTGCCGCCGTAGCCCGGACCACCAACAAGCATGTAGCTGTCCCACGGCGCGCCGGAATTGTAGTAGGCCGCCAGGTTATAGCTGTCGGGGTCGGTAATGATGTCGCCAACGTTGGCCTTGTAGTTGTACGTATTGTTTGAAGGGTCCACGTAGACCATGTTGCGGATGTAAGCCGCCCTCTGGTATCCTGCGGAGGGAAACTCGCCGGAACCCATATCGGTCGTGGTGTAGGAGTTGTTGCTGTAGATCTCGCCGTAGAAAGCAATCTAGTTGGCGCCGGTGGTGAGACTTGCGCCGGTGGTCACACTCTGGGTAAACAGCGACGCTGGGTAGTAGCCAATGTACGTGCCCTCTACTGCCAGCCACCACTTTTGGTCAATCAGCCGGTACTCCATCAGGAGGTCGTACTGGGCGCCCCCCTCCACCGAGTGAGACGGGAACTCTTGGCCGGGGAAGACGTTGCTGTCGACCTGCACCCAGCCGGTGACCTCGGCGTTGTAGCCGGCCTTGTTGGGGCCGAGTTCCTTGTAGCCGTTGGTGTTGAAGAAGGTGAACAGGTGAACCGCGTTGGTGTTCGAATACGCAGGGTACTTCTGCCAGCCGGCTTCCAACGTCTGGGTGACGGTTCCCCAGTAGTCGTTCCGAGTCCCGGTGTGGCCGACCAAAGTCTGAATCAGGGAAAAGTCGTAGTCGCTCTCCAGGAACGGATCATAAAGGCTGAACCGGGCTCCGCCGCCAATGTTGCTCACTTTCTGTCCGGTATAAGCGTACTTGTGACCGGCGGGAATCTGCCTTTTACCGCTGAGCTCGGCGGGCAGCTGCTTTTCAATGCTGGCGTGGCCGGGGCTGGGCCGGAGGTAGGGCACGGCGCCCTTTGGACCGTTCAGCGGCGCGGCCATGGAGTCGAGCAGGTCGCTGCTTTTCTCGGGAGGAGGCGCCACCTCGTCCTGGAGAACCCAGTCAATAACCTGGCCATTGGGCAGGGTGGTGGTGTCAACAATAGTCTTGCCGTTGCGTGACTCAATTGTTGGATACGAGGCCACCGAGGTGAAGACTGTAGCAACAGCGAGGAGAAGATTGTTGTAATGCATGGTGGTCCTGAAATTGCGCAGAGAGCTCTCAGAGAATTTCAGTATAATAATTCGATTGAACGAAACCTCTAACGTCTTGGTATACTCCTTATATATTCATCTCGGATGTGTCTCGGCCTCCAGCTAGCTGCCCTCCCGGCCTCATCATCAACTCCGTTTCCATAAAGGCAAGGTAGATAACCAAGTAGCGCCACATCAATTCCTTCCTACCTATTTCAGAAGATTCTACACTGTGTTCTGCGCTATCGATGAGTTCGCTGAGGGCCTTACTTCTAGAGTCCCTCTTGCTGGTCGGCCATCAGCTTACCTTCCCCATGGGGTAACGAGGCGATTACCCCAAGGGTCCGCCCTTGGAGTATTCGAGCCTCAGGGCAGCCGCTTTTTTCTACCTTCCAATCTGGGGGTTCTTCCCCAATGGCGCTGTCCATGTCACCGGATCAAGCTGGGGAACTAATCTTGTTGCTGGCGCAAATGTGTAGTAAGCAGTGCAGAGGCAGAGAGGGGGTCGACATTCCACTGTCAATGGTGAATAGCAACAATCTTGCTGGTACTTGGCAAACAAATGTTGGTTCATCCTTGGTGAAGAAATGCAAGTGAATGTGTTTATGAGACCCAAGCCTCGATCGTGGTTCTCCCGCAATACGTCGACGTCGTGATGAACTGAGTTGCGGCCAGGAGATTTCTGGTCGACGTCGATACGCCTTAAAATGAGTTGCTTATTGGTTGCTTACCACACTTGTGAACAAAGTGCTGTACTAATAACGGCACTTTCTATCCACGCTATTATGTAACAAGCTGAAAGACAAGCGCGATGCACAATAGGAAGTTATCACACTCTGCTCAGTTAGCATATCGCGGACAGTGCAACAGACAAGCCTCGAGGCGGATCGCACAGCTTGAGGGCCGTCAAGAGGGGGAGAAGATTGCCCCAGCTGGGAGTTAAAGTAGAACCGCGTGGTATAATTCCTTTCCTCTTTTTTTTGAACGCTGGGCACCCTCGGATCGACACCTCGCAGCGGTAACCCCTTCCGCAACTCGTGTATTAGGAGTTGCGGAATTGACAAATGGGCAGCACGACATATGGTTACCATTTAAATCAACATCGCAATGACTGGATATTATTGGACTATGCCTACAGACTAGAAGACTAACCACGCTTTCACATGACGCCACCGTACGTCTGACGAGAAGGCGTCGCTCACTCGTTGAGCAGACCGCCAGCAAAACAGACATCTGCGACACGTTGAAACCCGAGACTCGTCGCCATTGCTTTCAAAAGGAGTTTTAGTCTCAAGACATTAGAGTACATCTTTGCCGAGTAACGTATAAAAGCTTATCGGAGAACCCCCCGCGCGACTGTCGTAGAATCGGATCAAGACGGATGTTCAGGGCGACCAAGGCTCCGCAAGAGAGAGAACTGCTCATAGTTGAGTTGGATCGACGGTAAAGGCGCGGATACATTCGAAGAAAGCCCGCTCACGCGCCTCAATTTCCTTCTCTTCTGACCTTGGTGGTGTTTGTCTTCCATGTGCCTTTTCAGCGAGTTCAGAGTACCAAATGCCGGGAACTGACATCCCTCTACCCGACAGATGTAGCGTCTGCTATGCTCTAGCTCGTGAGCCAAGATCTCAGCTTCAGTGCTGAACCCTGTTGACGATCTGGGGCATGAGGGCAAGCGACATGTAAAAAGCAGCGTTTCGGTCTGCGCTTTGAATAACTCAAACTCCTCCTGGGAGACTCCTAGAAAGAACCCCTGCGCGAAATGCCCGCAGCAGTCTCTCGATATCGTTTCATGATCGCGGATACTGCATCGTACTTGGCGTCATTTCTGCCATCATTTTCTGCAGCGCTCTGCAGGCCGAGCACTCGTGCGCGTGCGGCCAATGCTCCATGGAGAAACGGAAGAATGCCAGGGAAGTCCTGTAGGGACTTCATCCTTGAATCCAAAGCATGTAGACCAGCCTGCGTATGCTGACTCTCTAGGTCCTGCTCAAGCACGAAGTTTTGAAGCTGATCGGCCAGGTTAGTGACGACATTGTGAAATTCTTCATCGGTCTCGCTGGTTTCGCAACACTTCTCAGCATACGACAGCACGTATTCAGTCCAGTGTTTTGAGCAATAGTTTACAAAAATAAACAACCCTCGTACACTGCGCAAACCTGCCGATTCACCACCACAATGGCGGTGTAAGACCCTCGCGGCCGCAGACAAGCAAGTCAATGTTCCCAATGTGAGCCGCCGCCGGGCGGAGTCTGCATCCATAGATAGTGGGCTATCGGGACCGAGTAGAAAACTGCAGTAATGGAACTGATTAGTTACCGACGTTAATAGTGACAGTCAACTTACTCTTTCAGAGTCGCGTGTATGTATCCGATTGTCTTGTTAGGTCTTTCCTCCAGCAAAGAAAGCAGTCCTGAAGAAAAAAGGAAGGTACCGTTCGGTCAACATGCTCATCACCAAGCGTGAAAGTGACAGCAGAAAGCAGTTCCATCTTCCTCAGGGGGAAAACCGAGAGTCCAACCCACTGCAGAACACACTTGACATTTTCCACAGAAGCAGGATTGAGCTGTGAGGTAATATTGGACACAATTTTGCGGTAGCTATGCATTTAGGTTACAAGGAAACGAAATTAGAGGGTCTACGAGGTGCCAGCTCACAAATCTTTCAACTCAGGTGGTAATTGGTGCAGAGCCTCTCTCAGATGAGCACTTGTTCGGAACAACTGTTTCGACAAGTAGTCTATAGTAAGACGTGCATACAAGAAGATTCCTAATTCCTATGTTTCATTGTTAGTACTGTCTCTGATTGATCCTTTAAAGGCTGTCTTACCGTCGGCCTTGTCGGATATTTCTTTCGCAAGCTGCGCAACCGCCCCAGAGTCAAATCCCAGTTGGCTCAGCAGGGTACAGCTGCAATCGTCGCACCGTGTACAGATGGATGGCTTTCCTGATGCTAGCAGCTTCTTGTCCGAGATATACTACAGACCTAGAGCGCGCATTTTTCTTCGGAGGTTCGCGGCGGCTCGTGAAAAGGGTTTTCCACAATCCCTCTCCTGGTTTCTTGTCTCTTGAGGTAATGAGGTCCATCAGCGCTATACATCGCGTCAGACTGGTCGACTCGCAGCAGTCTATTCCGTCGATAATGACCCATATATCTTTTCGAGCGTTCTGCGAGCCGGAAACAATAGCCACTAGCTCTACCGTCATGGATTCGAGAGCCGATATGGGCAGAGGCTTTCGGTTATTCATCATGCAGCTATGGATATACTCAACGGCATCATCGCTTTGTTCGGCAAGCTGACGAATGATTGATTTTAGTATTTGGTCATATTGCGTCGAGGACCCATATAGCTCGCTGCAAGAGTGTCGCAGTACAACGTGATTATCGACGGCACGAGACTGCGCCAGGTGTGCTGCCATGACACTCTTTCCGGTGCCTACCGTGCCTTGAATCCATAGCGAGTGAGTCTTGTTTGTTGTGCTCAGCCATGATCGAATAGTTTGGTTGTCCAAGGCCCAAGCGCAAGTAGATTCACTGCCCACAGGAATAGCCCCAAGCAATAGTTCCCAAAGGGAGTTTTGATCTGATTCGTTGACCTGGAGCCGCGCTACTATCTCTTGGTAATGCTGCGCCGTCTTTGCTTTTTGTTCACGTTGAATAGTTTCCAACTTTTCTGTTCGCTCTCTTTCCAATTGTTTGAGGAGGAGTTGGGTATCTGCAATGTTTCTTGCATTTGCTTCTTTGTCGATAAGCTCGCCATGGCGATCGAGGCTGTCTAAAATCGCGTTGAACTGTCTTTCGAAGCGGCCCCAGGTAGTGCGGAAAAACCTTTTCCATCCTTTGTAATGGAGTTAGTCAGAAGTTTTATAGAGCCTTTTCACGGAGAGCAGACAACGTTCGGTGGTGACGGTGTTGGGCTGCAGCTTACCATTGACAGTGACAAATTTGTACGCGCATTCATGAAACTTCACCACGTCGCGATAAAATAAAGCGACAATTTCTTGAAAGGCAAAGTCGCTTTCAAAAGTTTGCCTCAGATTTTCAAATCTCGCGAAGGACTGTCCGATTTTCGCATATGCTCCAATAAGTGTTTCAAAGGCATGAATACAGTCCGCTCCAATCTAGTTGTGTTGTTAAATCGTGCAGATATATGGCCACGGACCAGGGATTCAGGAGAAAAAAGATAGACAAAAGATGATTATGCAGATAAGAACACAAAGGGGCAGACATTGTCTTCATGAAGCGAATACAACGAGACAGGGTAGAGGGGTGCTGCATTGATGTCCATACCTTCAGGATGGTGACGATCGGAGCCCAGATCCAGGGCAAAAATGGCGTACCCTGACAAAGCGTATCAAAGACTTTGCTGTAGCACTCTAGGCCTTTCAGGAGCGGTTGTAGTCGCCCCATGTTCCGGAGTAGTCCTCTGGCTCCGAGTTCATTTTCAAGAATTTGGCAGGCCCTCTGTACATCCTGAATGGTGGTTGCGCGGAATTGTTGAGCATCCGACACTGAGACGGACCTTTCCAGCTCCTTATATGCTCGTTGAATTAACTCGCGTGCCTGCAACGAGGTTTTGCGTGAAAGAGGCATCTTTGCCGAGGCAGAATGAAGCACGAAACAAGTTTGTAGGAGGGAGGGGATATCGACGGAGAAGGCTACCGGTCAGGAACGATGGACAAAGAAGAGTGAGAGGCATCCTCCAAGCCACGCGGACCAAATCCGGTTCGCCTGCAGACAACACAGCCGAGGCTCGACAAGGCGTTCCGTTGCTGCCTCATGCAGGCGTGAGGGCCTAATCTTCCGAGACCGCAGCCGCACTGGGTACAGGATACCATATATCGCACTGCCCTTCCTTCCCCGCCTCCAAAGTCAAGGCAGACCGCTTTACTGTCTTGAGCATAAGAGTGGCCGACAGAATACAATGAGCGCTGCTAGACAGGCCAGAATGCCGCCATCTTATCCCGGAGAGGCTGTCCAAAGGAAGCGAAAGAGAGCATCCGTTGACAGTACTGACTTTCCGCTAAAGAGTCACAAAGCGAATTGGAACTCGGGAGCAGGCTCTGATCTCCTATGCAGCGATCATAACCTCTCCCATGTTCAACACGCCGCATCCATCCAATCGACGCTGAGCCAGGGCAGCTGGTCAGCCGTCAAACTATTCTCGCCATATCAACCAGCGACTAGTGTTTTTGGTCAACATGTTACCGGCGGCTTCGTTTCGAATTCGAGCGCGATGCTACCTGAAATGATGGCCTCGCTTTATACACATCCCCCGATCAAAATGATGCTCGGTGGGCATCCTCCTTTCCGGCCACAGTAGGCCTTGGCCATGTACTTCCTGCAATATCTCAGGGTACGCAGAATACACGTCAGACAATCCCTGCAAATTCAATAGAATTGAAGCCAGAAGATGATTCGCAGCTACAGCTTCAAACCAGCTTGTGCGGCATCGGCATTGGGCCTGACGAGGTCGTTTGCTTCGGTGTGGTAAGTTGCATCTGAAACTTTATGGCTCATCACAGGACATACTTTACACAATGAATAGTGCAAGGCTAACAGGTAGTCGAACAGATAGGAGGGATCAACGGAATGTGCGAGCGACCGTTGTCTGCAGAATTCTCGACAAGAATCGAGGTTACGATTACTTCGTCCCAGCGATTCATGTTCCAAGACGCCCCGGAAACGCAAGGGCATATCGCAGCCGACCACTCATTTCTTCTCCAAGAAATACTAGACTCAGGCGTTCAGTTGAAAGTCAGCTGCGACTTCGAGAGCGGTGCTCGCAATAAACAGGGGTTCACCGAGAAGCGCAAACTCGTATCTTGTCAGCTTAGTGTCGCCATTTATGCTCCATTTGCTATGCTACAGGAAATCAAGGACTGATCTGAACATAACGAGGTGTATTTACAAGACCCCGTGTTCTGCCTCCGGGATGCGAGATACTGCAATCCCCAGCGTCTCTCGCTACACTTTGGCAGGCCACGTTTGGTATCCGAGACTCTCCAGCAGTTTACGGAGAACAAAATGCGGCTTCGAGATATTACGGAAGACGGTGATTTCCTAGATAAACATTTGGCGTCAAAGCTCTCGCTCCAAGAGACGGAGCAGCCTTCGGCTATTAAAACTGCTCTGAAAAGGTATACATAGTCATCGCACGAGGCGCTGCATATTGGAAGGACAGAAAAGCAAATCATGCCTTACACGTGGCTAATTTATATGAACAGCCATCAAAAGCAGGCTCTCACGTTCATGCTCCGGCGAGAACTGGGATGGGCGCTTCACGGTCCTGGGACGGATATGTGGCGCATTTACGACGACGCAAACGGCCGTTTGTAGGTGTTACTGGCTCGATTACAAGATGTTGATAAAGTCTAATGTTGGGCTTTAGCTACATCAACGTGGTATCAGAGAACGGAGGCAGGGAGCCTCCGCCGGCTTTCTGCAGTGGTGTCATGGCCGATCCGATGGGGCTGGGAAAGACACTCACGATGATTGCTCTGGCAGCAACGGATCTGGCGAAATCGCCCGACTACGAGGAGGAGGCAGCATATGACCCGGTTAGGTGCGAGCCAAGACCAGTTTCAGCAACGCTGATTATTGTACCGCCGCCGCGTAGGTCCTACAACCGCCACACCTTCCTCTGCTAACTGGACATAGTCCTACGAGTGTGGGAGACGCAACTTTCCGAGTACGCATTCGACCTAGATAATCGATGCCTGGCTATTCTAAACTCTCCTAGGCACATCTATCCCGGCGCATTGAGCTTCGCGCGACACCACGCCCGCTCCAGGGTCACTTCTATCAGCGACCTGAATGGTGTGCATGTGGTACTTTCGACATACCATACAGTGTCGGCAGAGTGGAAGAGCAAATCGCCCTTCTTGTTTTCTGTAAAGTGGAAGCGGATCGTTCTTGACGAGGGTATGGCGTATTGGCAGCACTGATCTCGCACCTGCTCTAACTTTTGTTAGCACACGTTATTCGGAACGAAGCCTCGCAAATGTCCAAAGCCATGTGTGCTTTGGAGGCCGAATGCCGCTGGGCGGTAACTGGTACCCCGATCCAGAACCATCTCAACGATCTGGCCGCTCTGCTGAGGTTTATCCGGGCTCACCCTTATGAGTCCAGAAAGCGGTTTGAGGCGGACATTTCGGACTACTGGAAAGAGGGCAAGGCCCAGGAAGCCGCGACACGGCTCCAGCGGTTGTCCTCCTGTTTACTCCTTCGACGACCGAAATCTATCCTGCAACTCCCGCCGAGGTACAACAAAGAGTACCCCGTCGACTTCACGCCGCGCGAACGCGAGGAATACGGCCAGATAAGGAACGGCACAGCGTCAGCCATTGACGACGCACTGCAGGCCGGCGCTGGTTCCCGTCGATCTGGCGCCTACGCGAATATCCTGCAGCAGATTGAGTCGCTGCGACTGTTCTGCGGTCTCGGGCTTCTTTTCCACTCCCGACGTGATCAACGCTCCGTCGCGTCGCACCATGCGGTTTCCTGGGACTCCGTCGCGCAGAGGATGTTCAAGCTGCACCTGGAAATGGGCTCGCTGCAATGCTCACAGTGCCATGCCACAATCGACCTTGCGCAGGCCATATTTGATGACTCGACTGCGGACGCTCCGCTGTTTTCGCGCTGTCTGAAGTTCGCCTGCGCCGAGTGCGCAGCCAGACTTGCGAGACGAGACATCGCCATGCCGTGTGGGCATACTCCGTCTTGTCCCGCCGCGCAGGTGTCGACGAGCATCGACGCCATGGATCAGGTCGCTGGCGATCAGATCCCGATGGTGGTGCATCCTACCCAGATGCCATCCAAAATCGTCGCTCTGATATCGGACTTGAGCTCACAACCGGCCCACGTCAAGTCGTAAGTTTCACAGGTCTGCTTTGAGTGACGGCACTAACACGGACCAGAGTCGTCTTCTCGACCTGGCGCCTCACACTCAACGTTGTCGCCGCCGGGCTGGATCAGGGCGGCATTCAGTATTTGCGCTTCGACGGCAGCATCCCGCAAAAGAATCGCCACGAAGTCCTGGAACGCTTCAAAAAGGACCCGTTGAAGCGTGTTCTGCTGCTGACATTCTCCTGCGGCGCCGTGGGCTTGACGCTCACAGAGGCGTCCCGCGCATACCTTCTCGAACCGCACTGGTGGGAAGCACTGGTCCCCCTCATAGACGACAGCTAACAAATCACAGGAATCCAACGATTGAGGAGCAAGCTTTGGGCAGGATATATAGAATCGGGCAGGACAAGGAGGTGACGACTGTCCGCCTCTTTGTGAGAGACTCTTTTGAAACGGTAGGTTCACCTGGACGTAGTGTTGACGCCTTCTAACAGCTTTAAAGCACGTCATGAGCGTCCAACAGTCGAAGAAGGATCTCGTGCAGGTTATTTTCGCACCGCATGACGGAGGGATGGCTGACGCGACGCTGGAAAAGCTGCAGGTAAGCTCTCATTGATCGGCGCGGGGTCACAGCTAACGCTGTTTAGCAATTACGATGCTTGTTGTAGGGCAATAAGGTCAATATGTACTCAGTGGCAATAGTTAGTCTCAGGTCAATACCCTTTTTTTCTCGAGCTACTAGGCATGATCTTGAATGTCGCGGCCAGGCCACGGCCCGATGGTCAGCGAATCTTTCAGCCACACCCCTCATTCCGTGGAAACTTGGTTCGATGAATGAACAAAGAAAATGCCCGAAATACAATGAAGATGCGCATAGAAGGCGGATGATGCTCCGCCAGTTCCGACCGTAGGTATGTCTAGGGCGCCAGGTGACTCAAAAGCTGATCAGACGGCCGCTGCGAATCATTTGATTGACGGACCTCTGCACCACGTCAAACCGGGCGACACCACACGTCTCGCTCTCTAGGTGATTCAGGATGCCGGCCAAGGTTTTAAAATCGCGGCAGCCCGTTCTGGGGCAGTGGTACAACGGCTCCTGGTCTATTCCCGTGTAAGTGAACGGGTCCGGCGCAGGAATGACAGGGGCGGGGGACAACTCACGAGCCGCCGAGTTGAGATGCTGGTTCAGGCCATGCAGGCTGTTAAACTCGCGATGGCAGAGGTAGCACTCGAAGGCGTCGCCGTTCCAGGTGCGGCCCGTGGCCTCGTACGAGGGCGAGCCGTGCCAGTCGAGCAGCTTCTTGGAGATGAGGCCGTTGGGGTCCTTGCTGCGCACGAAGCGGTAGATGGAGTCGCGGTTGGTGTTTGCGTTGGGGCACGCGTTCATCTCGAGGTGGTGGGCGAGGCCGGTGGCGGTGGTCAGGCTCTTCTGGCAGTAGGGGCACGTTATGCTGCCGCCTCTGTGGCGGCTCGAGTTGAGGTGCTGTGCGTGGGAGATTAGTGGTGTCCGGTAAAGGAGGGAGATCAGGAAGGAGAAGAAAAGAACGGTCTCTGATACGTGGACAATCATGTGGCTACCAAGAGCACGCAGTAATCCGTCGTAAGGGATCAGCCGGATCGGAGATGCTCACCATGCGCAGGTTGTTATAGTTCTGGAAGCTGCGGCCGCACTCGGCGCAGTAGTTGTGAGCCCGGTGCTCGTGATCCCGCCGGTCTTCCTCGTCGGCGAATGTCTCGTAGCAACAGGAGCACTCGACCGGCCAGTGGCCTTTGGCGTCCATGTGCTGCTCCATGGCCCGCTGGCTGCCGAATTCGCGCCCGCAGGGGCCCGCAGGGGCATTCGTAGTCGCCGTACATGGGTTTTCTTTTCTTGTCGTAGGTGGAATTGGCGTTTTGGTCGATCTCGCTCTCCTTCTCCCGCGTTGGTTGTTCGAGAGCAGAATCCAGGGGGGGAGATTAGATGAAGCCGCCACGGGTTTCAGCGTGGTGCGCTCGCACCGCCGTCCCGAAGTTTGCATCACGTGATGGAGAATGGTAGCTCTCCCAGTGGTTGCACATAACCTGTCCTAGATCCACATAGTTAACCTGTCCGAGTTTGTAATTACCTAGGGATCCCCCGAGGTGGGATAACGTAGTGTAAGTCTATAAAATTTTTTCTAGCTAATAAAATACTTTTATTCCTACCTTCTATAAATATAGTTAGAATTATTTTTAAATTAATTCCTAACTAATTCC